>VMDO01036569.1:0-15048 GCA_007922755.1 Pedetes capensis
TGTCTCTGTGGCCCATTCTGCAAAGTCTTTTCTATGAGTAAAAGCCACGGACCAAACTCCGGCCACAACAATCTATAAATCTCACCTCCTGTGCTGGGATCAGTGCCAAAGTAAGCGAGACTCAGGGCTGCCTCTCTACATTTCTCATGACTGGGACAGTTCCTTTGTTGACCCTTGCTACTCTCTTGTCTGTACGCTTCTCCCTAAGCTCCTTCTTGATTTTCTTTTCTTTCTTCAGGCCTCAGGAGTGGAAGACCTAAATGAATTCACTGGCTTTAAAAACACCAGACACGAGTCAGTCTTTTAAAAGTGATTAACACGAGCTACCACTCTTGAGGACACTGGGGCCCTTGAAGGCTTGCTGGGTAAAAGACCGTTCCATCCCCTCTGGTCTCCTGTTGGCTCTCTCCCACCCAGTTTCCTCCTACTCTTCCTTCTCTCCCAGTTGGCTCTGACGACGGATGGGTTTGGTAGACAGTGGCCCCAAGAACTCCCGCCTGGCCGGATTGATCTCCGGGTACTGAGTAAAACCTGTGCTAAGCTGCCATCCAGGCGCGATCTGCTAGAGATTTCTGATCCTATATCTTAGCCCCAAAGCCTCTTTCCTCTCTCTTCTATGACAAACTCATTAACTCTCTCTTCCCTGGCCAGAAGACACTTCATAGGAGAGCTCTTAATGGGATCAGGTGGCCCTGTCTGGACTGCTCCTGGGAGCCCGTGGCATGGGTTTATGGCCTCCTGGATCTTCAGTTCTCAGAGCCCACTGCATTTATCCATAACACCCCAATCTCTCCCCAATCCCCCACTCTAGGGAAGCCCGGGCTCCTTTTAGAAGGGATCCGCCATGTTGTCCGCTGTGAGCTGCCGGTTTGGACATCTCACATGGAGTCCTGTGGATCCTTTGGCATCCTGAGGAATTACGCCTTCAGCCTAGGCTGGAGGGCAAAGGCTTTGGCCATGGTACGCAAAGTCGCCACAGTGCCTGTACAATCCCAGGTGTCTCCTTGCAAGTGTTCCCTAGTAGGTGGACACCCATCTTGCTCCTATAAGGGCCATAGAGACACCACAAGGGCTCTTTAAATAGGACTCCCCGACCTTAAAAGATTTTCCTCTGAACTATCAGAAAGAATGCCAGGAACAGATTCAGAAGTACTACAAGGGGCTGAATATCAAACATGACAAGGTGAAGATGTCTCCAAAGCCCATTCAAGGAATTCATTCCTAGAGGTCTTTCCTGTAGAGCTGTCACTGACCTGGGACACCTACTTGCACTCTCTCCAGGGTGGCCGAGAGGGAGAGGCAAGCAGATTCCTATCACACCAGCGGAGCGGAAGTGAGTCTGGCCGGTATCCCGTTGTCGATGGTTGTGCATCACAGGAAGTGTTCCTCCTCCTCTGCAGGAGTGGGGGGATGCCCTCCCAGGGAACGAATTTTTTTCACCTCTTTTACATAGGACAGTCCTTCTCAAATCCCGGATCTAACACCCCCTGGAATACACATGAAAAAGCTGGAAGCAATTTGATTCCTAGACTCTCAATACAAAGTGTCTGATCTTCGACTATACCCAATCTTTGCCACTATACGAATTTTGAATGGCAAAATATGGCCCCTTCAGGGAAATATAAATAATACACCATTCTCCAACTAAATCCAAGGACTCCTAGATTGTACACCTGACCCACTGCTTAATAAAAAGTTAAAAAGTAAGAGCTCTGACACCAAAAAGATGTAACCAATTTAAACACATATTCTAGGTTTAAAAACAAAACAAAACAAAACAAAACTCCCACTACAGCTTGGCAGGGATTTCACAGACAATCTCAAGAAAATGACTATCTCAGTCATTCCCCCAGCTGGGCCATTTCTTGGGCATGGCTAAAGCCTGAGGGACTGGCTATCCTTCAGAAAAATGTCATTCCCTTTCAAAACCTTGGGAACTCTGGGAAGATTGCTTTCCCTCTTGGGACAGAAACCCTAAAACTCTTGGGATCTAAAACATCAGTCTCAAGACCCTAAGATAACATATAGACTCAATTTCTAATTTCATGCTTCTGCTTGATTACATTAGACTTAGTCCCCTCCCTAGGATTGGGACCTGGAATGTCTGCTCCTTTAGGCTTACAGTTTCTTTTGGTGAATATACCTCTACTCCAGACTATAACACCTTGCTTACTTCCTTACCTGGGGAAGAAAATTACAATTTGATGTTTTGTTGGTTGCTATATACTAACCTCGGGCAGGGATTTAGCTCGGTTGGTAGAGCACTGCTCTGCAATCTCTGAGGTCCTGAGTTCAATTCCTGGCACCACAAAAATGGGAGAAGGACATGGCAACCCACTCCCAAGGCAATCCCAAAACAGTCTGCCATTGAATACCCTATGAGGATTGCTATAAGTTGATACCAACTCGATGGCACTCAACAACAACAACAACAACAACAACAACAAAAACAACAACAACATACTAATCTCAGGGCTGGGATTTAGCTCAGTTGGTAGAGCGCTGCACTGTAGTCTCTGAGGTTCGGAGTTCAATTCCCAGCACCGCAAAAATGGGAGAAGGACCTGGCAATCCACTCCCAAGGCAATCCCGAAACAGTCAGCCATTGATAACCCTATGAGGGTCACTATGAGTCGGTTACCAACTCGACGGCACCTAACAACAACAAATATACTAACCTCAGAGCTTTCCTTACAGGTAACCCTTTGACCTTTTGTAATATAGTATCCTTTTCTCATTTGAGTCATTCTTCACCTTACTTAATGAGACCATTTACTTCTGAAATGCCTGTTTTGCCAGTACCAGAGTTTTTCTGTTGCTATATAAGCACACTGTTTTCTCTTCCAAATCAAGGATGATACTAGACCCAAACGATGGTCCCCTGTTTGCTGATACTTACGTTACATAAGGACAACCTCAGTCTTTTCTCCGTTTATCATGAAGTTGCATACTGACCCAGTTGTAAGGATTTTTGCTTTGTTAATGTTGAGTTGCAATCTATACTGAAGCCTATATTCTTTGATCTTCATCAGTAAATGTTTTAATTCCTCGTCACTTTCAGCAAGCGGAATTGTGTCATCTGCACGACGCAGGCTGTTAATGAGTCTTCCTCCAATCCTGATGCCATGTTCTTCTTCATAAAGTCCAGCTTCTCGGATTATATAAACTCAGGGGATCTACTGCACAAGCTGGTGACTGTGGTTAGTAAGAATGAATGTAAGGTATTCTTGTAGATTTTAAGGGATCTCACCAAAAAATATGTATGTGAAGTAGTGGCATATGTGAATTAGCTCTATTTAGCCATTCCTTAATGTATGTATATTTCAAAACATGACATCCTACATGAGGTACACAATGTTTGTATAAATACAAAAATGTATAGATTATACAACTAAAGAAATACCTTTTAAAATGCTAGTAAAAATATTATTTGATCTACATCATTGGAAAGGCCCTAGATTTTATAAGCAGAAATCCAATTTGAATCATAACAAAGGACAGTCAAAATTCACCCAGAGCTGGGGTGTAGTTCAATGGTAGAGGTTGCTTAGAGTGCACAAGGCCCTGGGTTTGATCTGCAACATGGCAAAGAAAGAAAGAAAGAAAGAGAAAGAAAGAAAGAAAGGGAGAGAGGAAGGAAGGAAGGAAGGAAGGAAGGAAGGAAGGAAGGAAGGAAGGAAGGAAGGAAGGGAGGAAGGGAGGAAGGAAGCAAGGAAGGAAGGACTCTTACTCAGTTCCCAAACTCTAGGCAGTTCACAAGCTCAAACAAGTCCTTGATTGGTGAGGGTGTAGGGTCTCTGAGGAAAACCCCGCAATGGTGCCACAAATGTATTGTGTGGATCTTCCTCCAAGCTTTCTAGAAATGGCCCACAGCCTCATACCATGGTGACCACTCACTGATGAAGGTCAACCCAAGATCCTTTTTCCTGGTGAAATAGCGTTAGAAGTATGTTGCTGTTGTTAGGTGCCATCGAGTCGGTATCCAACTCATAGCGACCCTCATAGGGTTTTCAATGGCTGTTTCAGGATTGCCTTGGGAGTGGATTGCCAGGTCCTTCTCCCATTTTTTTGGTGCTGGGAATTGAACTCAGGACCTCAGACACTGCAGCACAGCGGTCTACCAACTGAGCTAAATCCCAGCCCGTGCATACAGTCATTAGCCCAGCCAGATTCAAGGGAAGGCCCTCTCTCCATCGGAGGCACATCAAGACACGCAGGCCCTCCTTTGAAATCATCATAACAGATCCTGCATGCAATAGTAGAACTAACTAAGGAACTTGCACCTTACTAAGCCCATGCACAGCCTCTGTCCCAGCCACCATATGCCCTGGACCTGGGCCCACTGGGCATGCGCCACAGAGGCTGGGGAAAGACACTGACAGGTGTCCACTGAGCATTCCATTTTTGCCCACCTCCACTGCACGGGATGTGTATGGGTGAGAATTCACATGACCTGCAAATCTCCACACTGATTCCATTCTGAGAGACCCACAGCCCTCTTCCCCAAGCCTCCAGGTCACCAATGTCCCAATTCTTCTTCCCAAGTCACTGATCATTGAACCAAACCAGTGTCCTTCTAGCGACCTTCCTTGGTCAGTGTGGATCTGCACTCTGAATGTTTGTTAACCCAGGAAAAATAGATCATCAAATGCACCTTCCCACGTCTGCTCACTGGGAGGATTTCCCTGCTCCATTGTCCTTCAGGGCCACCGTTGAGTGGGGCTATCATGCCTCAGCTGTTCACTTTTGGTTGCTGCCATTCTATCATGCCGAACCACATGTAAACTTGTTGTTGTTGTTGTTGTTAGATGCCATCAAGTCGGTATCCCATTCACAGTGACCCTCATAGGGTTTTCAATGGCTGACTGTGTTGGGATTGCCTTGGAAGTGGATTGCCAGGTCCTTCTCCCATTTTTTGCAGTGCTGGGAATTGAACTCGGGACCTCAGAGACTGCAGCGCAGCACTCTACCAACTGAGCTAAATCCCACTTGGCCTGAGCTTATTCTCCCATCATGAAAAATTCCCTGAATTTTACACACCTCCCCCACCCTCCAGAACAGCCTTGGGTGCGTACAGAGCCACGGCACCTGGACATATCTACAAGACTAACTTCCAATTAAACAAACACTGAGGTGCCCTGCCATCTCCCCTGAGGAGTTGGTTGCTACTGGGCTTGCTCTACCCAGCTGGAATTCCAAAAGTGGCCCACCCTTAGCTCCACCTCTGTCCATCGGGACTTAAGGGAACAAGCCTAGTGAATTGAGTTTGGCAGTGCCGGGGAGAGAGACCCAAGCACACAGTAGGGCACAGAAATGGATCCTAGGGTCTGAGAGGCTTAGCAAGACTAGAGAGGGGAAGCATCTAGGATCACCTTGAAGATGGACTAATTTTCAAATGAACAAAAACACCTGCATTGGGTCCTAACCCACCCAAAGGAGTGGATCACAGCTGGGCACCACCAGACGCATGGACTTCCCAGGTTGCCCACCCACAGCATGGGCTGAGTTCAGCACAGCTGTCGACACAGACCTTGCCAGCCTTCCCAGAATCACCCCAGCAAGACAGAACTGGGTGCACGGTTGAGTGGCCTGCATCTCCCAATGGCATGGATTCTGGTGGCACAGCTCCCAGGGTCCCAGCAGCTCAGCAGACAGGGGATTGTGGTGGTCTGTGGGACAGTGAGCCCAGAGCAGGACTGTCCCAAAGATGTACAGAGGAAATTGGAGCCCCACTCTGAGAACTGATCGGGAACTGTGGCAGAGAGCAAGGACTGTGCCTGCTGACCAGTAACATACAGAGGGCAGCGGGGACTCACATGGAGCTGGGTGACTAAACCAATCAATACTGGTTGGTCTGTTTTGGATTGGCTGTTTTCTTTCTTTCTTTCTCTTATGTGTTTGGGTGTTCCTCGTTTCTGATTTCTTTGTTTTTATTATTTGGCTTCTGTACTGCTTTAGTTTTACTTTTCTTCAATTTTTTGTTTTTCTCTTCCTAACTTTATCTCTCCCTCTCCTTTTTTAGATTGTTTTACCTGTTTTCATCCTTCTCACTATCACTAGTCATAATTCCTAACCTTTTTGGTTACCCCAATCAATAGTAATATAATCAATACTTCCCAAACTTTTTGTCAATTTTTTTTGTTTTCCCCAAACTTTTTTATCAAAACCAAAATAGGGCATCCCCCATTGTTATATTTGCTACACTTCCAGAAATGCTTGTATAACATATACATGCATACATACACACACATATACATATATGGAACAGATTTATAATTTTACCTACTCTTCTCACTCATACTTTAATACTCCCCCTTCTTCATTTTGCCTGCATGATGCTGTTTTTCCCCCTACCCACCACGCACATGTGTCTACCAGACTTTCATATTTCTGTCATCAACACCTATACTGTACTCAATATTTACTCCCAAAACATATTCCTCAATATCACTAACAACCCCTTCCCACAGGTAACTTCTTACAGAGTACCTGGCCTCAACCAACATTCACCATAATTATAAATGTGAGTTTGGACAAAGCTATTACTTTAGCAACAGAATGTTTTCTATGCTCTGAGTGATACCAGAGACCAAGATTTCAAAAGAAGGTATTAAATAGGCCAGGCGCCATGGCGCACACCTGTAATCCCAGCGGCTCAGGAGGCAGAGGCGGGAGGATAGCAAGTTCAAGACTAGAGGCAGTCTGCATAACTTAGTGAGACCCTGTCTCAAAAAGTAAAAAAAAAAAAAAAAAAAAAAAAAAAAATGGTATTAAATAAAGGATAACCACAAATATAAAAGGCAGAAATAACCAGACTAAGGAATGCCTAAAACCTAACCCAGAACCATATGAAACACGAAAAAAAAGATGAAAAAGATACTCCTAATGATCACAACCCTTCAATAACTGAAATTAAACACATCCAAATGCTAGAAATGCCAGAAAAAGAGTTTAAAAGTCTGTTTTTAAGAATGTTAAAAGACCTCAAAGATAGCACAACCAAAGAGATGAATATAACTGAAACACTGGACAAAAAAATTATCTAACATAGAAGAAAAATTCACCAGAGAAATTGAGATCCTGAAAAAGAACCAAACAGAAATTCTTGAATTAAAAAACAAAGCCCATCAAATAAAAGTGGCAGTAGAATCTAATGTATCCAGATATGATGAAGCACAAAACAGAGTATCAGAGACAGAAGAAAAAGTTGAAGAGATTCCTATTCACATGCCAAGAAGGACAAAAAAAATGAAGCAATATGGTCAAAAATTTTAAGACGTCTTTGACAGGATGAAAAGACATAACCTGAACCAGGCACTGTGGCACATGCCTATAATCCCAGTGGCTCAGGAGGTGGAGGCAGGAGGATCGCAAGTTCGATACCAGAGGAAGTCTGCATAACTTAGCGAGACCCTGTCTCAAAAAAAAGTAAAAAAAAAAAAAATGGGTTGAGGGTGCAGCTCAGTGGTCCAGCACTTGCAGAGCATGCAAGTGCAAGGCCCTGGGTTCAACCTTCAGTACTGCAAAGAGAGAGAGAGAGAGAGAGAGAGAGAGAGAGAGAGAGGCATAACCTGTAAATACAGGAGTATAAGAAGGAGCTGAAACTAAAACTACAGGCATAAAAAAAATCTATTCAATGAAATAGTAGCTGAAAACTTCACCAACCTAAGGGAAAAAATAAACGTCAAAACCACAGAGGCATCCAGAATGCCAAACAGGATAGACCAGAACAGATCCTCTCCATATTACATTATAGTTGGAATTCTAAAACTACAAAGCAAAGAAAGAATTCTAAAGACTGCAAGAGAAAAATGTCAGCTCACTCACAAAGGCAAACCTGTCAGAGTAACAGCAAATATTTCAACATCAACCATAAAAGCAAGGAAATCATGGTCTGACATTTTTCAAGTCCTGAAAACAAATAACTGTCAACCAAGCATACTATACCCAGCAAAGTTATCCTTTGAAATAGATGGAGAAATTAGACTTTCCAAGATAAATACTCTTATGCAATTCTTGACCACAAAGCCAGCACTGCAGAGGATACTTAAAGAAATACTATATACAGAAGACGAACCCAAATGCAAGACCACAGGAACGAATAAAATACATGAGAGGAATGTATGAACAAAACTAATTAAGAAACAAGAATAAGCAACCTAATAAACCAACAGAACCTTAGCATTAAAATGAGACAAAGTAAAGAGCAAGATACACCCAAACTCACTAGAGAAACACCCAAGAAAATCATGCAGAACACCAAACTCTTCTCAATAATTACCCTAAATGTAAATGTTCTTAACTCAGCATTTAAAAGGAACCAATTGGCCAACTGGATTAAAAAACAAAAACATTTGATATGTGGGAATCAAGAAACTCATCTCATCCACAAAGGCTGAAACAGCCTGAAAATAAAAGACTAGAAAACAATATACCAAGCACGTAGAAACCAAAATAAAGCAGGGGTAGCTATACTAATTTCTGAAAAAGTTGATTTCAACTACAAATTAATCATAAGGGACAAAGAAGGTCTCCACATATTAATAAAGGGAACAATCAACCAAGAGGACATCGTGTTAGTCAGTATCTATGCACCAAACACTGGAGTACCCACCTTCATAAAACAAACACTACTGCCAATAAAAGAGCACATAGGTACAGACACCAAAATTATGGGAGACCTCAATATCCACACTTCTCAAAATATCATCAAAGCAAAAAATCAACAAATAAACAGTGGATTTAAATACCACCATAGACCAATTGGGCCTAACAAATAACAGAGTATTCCATCTACCAGAAGCAGAATACACATTCTTCTCAGCACCATATGGTACTTTTTCTAAAAATAGACCACCTTTTGGTCCACAAAACTTGCCTCAACAAATACAAAAACCCTGAAATCATCCCCTGTACACTATCAGATCAGAAGTCAGAAGGAAAACTACAAAAATGCTACAAGTATATGGAGATTAAGATTAAAAACCACACTTGTGAATGATCAATGGGTCACTGAAGAAACCAGAAAAGACGTTAAAAAGTTCCTTCAATCTAATGGTAATAAAAATGCATCCTACCAAAATCTATGGGATACAACAAAGGCAGTTCTACAAGGGAAGTTCATAGTCATGAGTGCCTACTTAAAAAGATAGGGAAGGCCCAACTAAATAACTTAATGATACACCTTAGGGCACTAGAAAGACAGCAAAAAGTCAACCGCAAAAGTAGCATGCAAAAAGAAATAATTAAAATCAAGGCAGAGATTAATGAAATAGACATTAAAAGGACAATACAAAAAATGGAATTAAGAGTGGGTTCTTTGAAAAAATAATAAAATTGTCACTCCCTTAGAAAAACTCAGAGGCAGGGAAGGCTCACATCAATAAAATTAGAGATGAAAAGGTGGGGGTCATAACAACTGATACTAATGAACTACAGAAGATCATCAGAGAACTTGTACTCCTCCCAAAATGAAAATACAGAAGATAAATTCCTGAACACTCGTGACCTACCAAACTTTAATCCTGAAGATATAAACAAATTAAACAGATCTATATCATGCAGTGAAAATGATGCAGTAATAAAAAATGTTCCCAACAACAACAACAAAAACCCCACGTGCTAACAGGTTTGCAGCTGAATTCTATCAAATCTTTAAAGAAGAATACCTATCCTCTTCAAATTATTCCATATAATTGATTGGGAAGCTATACTTTAAAATTCATTCTACAAAGCCAGTATCACCCTGATACCAAAACCATATAAGGACACTACAGAAAATAAGAAAAAGAAAATAACAGACCAATTTTCCTGATGAACATTCAAACAAAATTCCTCAATGAAATTCTTGCACATCAAATACAGCAACACATAAGAAAGATCATACACCTGAATCAAGTGGGCTTCATTCCACAGATGCAAGGTTGGTTCAATATATGCAAATCAATGTAATTCAACATATCAATAGACTTACAGACAAAAACCACATGATCATCTCAAATGATGCTGAAAAATCTTTCAACAAACTTCAACACCCATTCATGATAAAAGTCCTGAAGAAACTGGGTAGAGAAGGAACATATTTCAACATCATAAACACCATTTATAACAAACCTACGGCCAACATCATATTATTGTCATTAGGTGCGGTTGAGTTGGGTCCAACTCATAATGATCCTATGTACAACAGAACGAAACACTCCCTGACTTTGTGCCAGGCACACAATCTTTTTGATGCTTAAGCCCATTGTTACAGCCACTATGTCAATTCATCTAGTTGAGGGTTTTCCTCTTTTTTGTTGACCTGCCACTCTCCCAAACATGAGCCCTTCTCCAAGGACTGGTCTTTCGTGACAACATGTCCAAAATACATCAGAACAGTCTAGCCATCCTTGTTTCCAAGAAAGCTTCCAAGGAGACCTGTTTGTTCTTTTGGCAGTCCATGGTATATTCAATGTTCATCTCCAGAACTAAAATCCAAAAGCATTAATTGTTCTCCTGTCTACCTTATTCAACGCCCAGCTTTCACAAGCATCCAATGCAACTGAAAATACTATGGCAATGGTTCAGATCAGTTGGTAGAGTGCTGAGGCCCTGGGTTCAATTCCCATGACCACAAAAAGAGAAGGATGTGGCAACCCACTCCTGAAGGAATCCCAAAAGAATCAGCCATTGAAAACCTTATGAATAGCAAAGAAGCACTGACATAGCACCAGGCATGGCACAGTGTCAGGGAATGTTTCATTCTTTTGTACATAGGGTCACTATGAGTTTGACTCAACTCAATGTCACCTAATATCATATTAAATGGGGAAAATGAAAGCATTCCCTCTAAGATCAGGAGCAAAACAAGGATGTCCACACTCTCCTCTCTTATTCAATACTTTGACTGAAGTCCTAACCAGAGCAATCAGGCAAGAGCAGAAAATAAAACAGATACAAATAAGGAAAGAAGAGGTCAATTTATCCCTATTTGCAGATGACATGATCCTACACCTAAAGGATCCTAAAAATGCCACTAGAAAACTCTTAGAGCTAATTAGCTCCTTCAACAAAGTATCAGGATACAAAATTAACACTCAAAAATCAGTAGCATTCCTTTATACCAATAACAAACAGGAAGAGAAAGAAATCAAAGCAGCAATCCCATTCACAATAACCCACCAAAAAATTAAATATTTAAGAATCAATATAACCAAAGACTCTAAATACCTCTATAATGCAAACTTCAGAACACTAAAGAAAGGAATTGTAAAAGATAACATAAGATGGAAGGACCCCCCTTGCTCATGGATCAGAAGAATATTGTGAAAAATGAGTATATTATCAAAAGCAATCTATATATTCAATGCAATCCCCATCAAAATTCCAATGATATATTTCACAGAAATAGAAAAAAATCCTAAAATTTGTACAGAACCACAAAACACCATGTACAGCCAAAACAATCCTAAGCAGCCAAAACAGGGAAGGAAGCATCAAAATACCTATCTTCAAACTATACTACCAAGACATAGTGGCAAAAACAGCTTGGTACCAGAAAAAGACACAAAGATCAATGGGGCAAAAATAGAACACCCAGATACACACCCACAAAACTACAGCCACCTGATCTTTGACAAAGGGGCCAACTGTGTACACTTAAGATAGACTTTTCAACAAATGGTGCTGGGAAAACTGGACATCCATATGTAGAAGAATGAAAGTAAACTTGTACCTCTCCATCTGTGTGAAGATCAGCTTAAAATGGGTAAAAGACTCCAACATAAAACCAGAAACCTTAAAATTACTAGAAGAAAATATAGAGAACACACTCCAATGCATAGAAATAGGGAAGTACTTCCTTTATAAGACTCCAATTGCCCAGGAAACTAGGCCAAGAATAGACAGATGGGATTACATAAAATTAAAAAGCTTTTATACATCAAAGGAAATGATAAACAGAGTGAGAGTCCACAAAGTGGGAGAAAATCTTTGAATCCTACACATCTTACAAGGGATTAATTTCTAGGATATGCAAAGAACTCAAGAAATTAAACACCAAAGTAACAAATAATCCAGTAAATGGGCCATGTTAGGTGCTGTCAAGTCAGTGTCTAACTCATAGTGACCCTATGTACAGCAGAAGAAACATTATTGTCAGTGATTCTCTGCTATTCATAGAGTTGTCAATGGTGGATTGATTTTTGGGAGTGGGTTGCCAAGTCTTTCTCCCAAAGTGGGCCATAGAACTGAACAAGTAGTCCTCAAAATGAAAAATACAAATTACCAATAAATACATGAAAAAATGTTCAATATCCCTAGCCATTAGGGAAATGCAAATCAAAACTCTACTGAGATCCTATATTACTCCAGTAAGAATGTCCAAGATTAACAAAACAAACACAACAAATGCTAGCAAGAATGTGGAGAAAGAGGAACCCTTTTACACTGTTGGTGGTACTGTAAATTAGTTCAGCCACTATGGAAATATGTATGAAGGTACCTTAGAAAACTAAAGATAGAAAAGATATAAAGATATGATCCATCCATACCACTTCTAAGAATATACCCAAAGGAAAATAAGCCATCACACCACAGGGACACCTGCACCTCAGTATTTAATGCAGCATCCTTTGTAATTGCAAGGGTACGGAATCGATGCAGATATCAATCAACAGAGGATTGGATTTTTTTTTTTAATGTAGTACACACGATGGAGTATTGCTCTGCAGTAAAGAATGAAATTATCACCTCCTCGCAAAATGGATGGAACTGGAGAGCATCATTTTAAGTGAAATAACCCAGATTCCCCCCGCCTCCCCTGTCGTCTATCAGTTTGCCGCACTGTGGGGGCTTGCGTGTTGCGATGAGGCTGAGAGCTCTGCTACTGGTACCTCAGATATAAGCAAGGTTACCCATAGTGGACAGGTTTTCAGCTGAGCTTCCAGACTAAGACAGACTAGTGAGTAGGACCTGGCAAACCACTCCCGAAACAACTAGCCATTGAAAACCCTATGAATAGCAAAGAAACACTGTCGGATATAGTGCCGGAAAATGAGCCCCTCAGGTTGGAAGGCACTCAAAAGAGCACTGGGGAAGAGTTGCCTCCTCAAAGTAGAGTCTACTGTGATCACAGAAATGGAATAAACCCCCAGGGTGCTCAACTTGCTAATGTGGCATGACTCAAAATGAGGAGAAACAACTGTAAACATCCATTAATAATTGGAACATAGAATGTACATAGTATGAATCTAGGAAAATTAGAAATCGTTAAAAGAGAAATGGAGTGCATAAACATTGACATCCTAGGTATCAGTGAGCTCAAATGGACCGGCACAGGCCATTTTGAATCAGACAATCATATGGTCTACTATGCTGGGAATGATAAACTAAGGAGAAATAGGGTTGCATTCATCATCAAAAAAGATATTTCAAGATCTGTCATGAAATACAATGTTGTCAGTGATAGAGTAATATCCATATGCCTACAAGGAAAGCAAATTAACATGACTATTATTCAAATTTATGCACCCATCACTAAGGCCACAAATAAAGAAAGGGAAGACTTCTACCAGCTTCTGCAATCTGAAATAGATCAAACATGCAATCAAGACATACTGATAATCACCTGTGACTGGAATGCAAAGGTGGAAACAAAGAAGAAGTCTCAGTAGTTGGAAAATATGGTCTTGGTGACAGAAATGAAGCTGGAGATCGCATGATAGAATTTTGTTAAACCAATGACCTTTTCATTGCAAATACATTTTTTCAACATCATAAACAGAGACTATATACATGGACTTCACCAGATGGAACATACAGGAATCAAATTGACTACATATGTGGAAAGAAATGAAGGAAGAGCTCTATACAAAATGTCAAAACAAAACCAGGTGCTGACTGTGGATCAGACCATCAACTTCTCATATGCAAGTTCAAACTGAAGCTAAAGAAAATTAGAATAAGTATATGAGAGCCACGGTATGACCTTGAGTATATCCCACCTGAGTTCAGAGACCACCTCAAAAATAGGTTTAATGCATTAGACACAAATCATGGGATACCAGAAGAGTTGTGGCACGACATAAAAGATATCATTCAAGAAGGAAGCAAAAAGTTCTTAAAAAGACAAGAAAAAAAGAAAAGACCAAATTACATGTCAAAAGAGACACTGGACCTTGCCCTTGAACGTCAAGCAGCTAAAGCAAAAGGAAGACATGATGAAGTTAAGGAACTAAACAGAAGATTTCAGAAGGCAGCTCAAGAAGACAAAAACAAATATTATAATGACATGTGCAAGGAGCTGGAGGCAGAAAACCAAAAGGGAAGAACATGCTCTGTGTTTCTCAAGCTTAAGCAAGTGAAGAAAAAATTCAAGCCTCGTGTGGCAGTAGTGAAAGATTCTACAGGGAAAATATTAAATGATGCAGGAAACATCAAAAGAAGATGGGAAGAATACACAGAGTCATTATACAAGAAAGAATTGGTAGATGACCAACCATTCCAAGAGGTTGCATATGAAGAGGAACCAATGGTGTTGAAGGACGAAGTGGAAGCTGCCTTGAAAGAACTGGTGCAACACAAAGCTCCAGGAATTGATGGGATACCAATAGAGATGTTTCAACAAACAGATGCAGCACTGGAGGTGTTAACATGTTTATGCCAACAGATTTGGAAACCAGCTACTTGGCCAACTGACTGGAAGAGATCCATATTTGTGCCTATTCCCAAAAAAGGGGATCCGACTGAATGTGCAAAGTATTGGACAATATCATTAATATCACACACCAGCAAAATTCTACTAAAGATCATTCAGAAGCGACTGCAGCAGTATATAGACGGGGAACTACCGGAAAATCAAGCGGGATTCAGAAGAGGGTGGGGAACTAGGGACATCATTGCTGATGTCAGGTGGATATTAGCTGAAAGCAGAGAATATCAAAAAGATGTCTATCTATGTTTTATTGACTACGCAAAAGCATTTGATTGTGTGGATCATAACAAATTATGGATAACACTTCGGAAAATGGGAATACCAGAACACCTAATTGTGCTCATGAGAAATCT
>VMDO01036571.1:0-15035 GCA_007922755.1 Pedetes capensis
TTCTTGAGGTGGCAGAATCTATCTCTGTTTTGGACAGCCACCTCCCACCACTCACTCCATGCTGACTCCATTTCTAGTTTGTAGGCTGGGCAGCTAACCAGGCCTAGTCAAATAATCAGAAACAGAGATGGGCTCAGGATGGCGGCCACCCTGTGCCTGCTTCTGGGGATTGCCCTGGATATCTGCTGGGAAATCAGGACAGAGCTGCTCTCTATCTGCCAGGATACCTGAATGGGGTGATGTCAGCTTGGAGCTGCTGGTGCCTGCCTTTGACACCTCAGAGGAGGGTTGTTTGAGGAGGGGGCCACAGCTGAGGGCAGAGAGAGAGGGGAAGACTGAACAAGCAGGAGTGTTCTGGGATGTGGCTTTAGGCTTAGGATCTCGCCATATCTAAAGGATTCTTGGTACTTCAGATTTCTATGCCTTGCAAGGGAGAGCCTTGACAAAAACAGAGAGGCGAGGGTTTGGCTGGGGAGTCAGAGGGAAGATTCTGGCAAGTGAGAAGATCCCAGAGGCCTTTTCCTGGCAGGGAGGCAGGAGGAGGTGGGGCTGATGCCACCACACAGATGGTGAAGCTTGGGCAGAGACCAAGGAAGCTGCAGGCTTGGGCAAGGGTGTGAAAGGAGCCTGGTAGTGTCAGGCCCCACCCTGGCCCAGTCCTATTTGGCAGCAGCCTGCCTCCTGCGGGTGACCTCCACCTCAGGGCTCTACAGACTCCAAAGAACTTTCCAAGTTCATCTCTCACTGGTACCTCTTGGCAGAAAGGCAGCGCTGGGACCATGATCTCATTTTGAGGAAAGAGAACATGAAGCTGAGACAGAAGTAACTTGCCCAAGGTTACACAGCAGGCTGGTGGCGGAATAGACTTTTCTCTGACACCTATCTCACCTAGGCACCCAGGCACCACATTTCCCACTGGCACCAGCTTGAGCATCAAAGAGAGCCAGGTTCTAGCGGGGTACAGTGGCTTATCATTACGTGCCATCAAGTCGAGTATGACTCATGGCGACTCTTTGTACTCAAGATGAAACACTCCCTGACACTGTGCCATGCCTGGCACTATGTTAGTGCTTCTCTGCTATTCACAGGGTTTTCAAAGGCAGATTGTTTCGGGAGTGGCTTGCCACATCTGTCTCCCATTTTTGCAGTGCTGAGGATAGAACCCAGGGCCTCAGAGAGTGCACAGCAGTGATCTACCACAGGACCTAAACACAGTGACACATGTTTGTATTCCCAGAGACGGGAGGCAGAAGCAGGAGGATCATGAGTTCGAGGCCAGAGGCAGCCAGCATAATTTAGTGAGACTGTCTCAAGATTTAAAAAAAAAATTTTTTTTTTAAGGCACTGGGAGTGCAGCCCAGTGGTACAGCGCTTGCAAAGTATGTGCAAGGCCCTGGGTTCAACCAACCAGTACCGAAAAAGAGGTGGGTGGGTACAGTTCTGGTAGAGAACCTGCTTCTAACTGCTGCGGGACTTTGGGCAGGTTACCTTCCCCGCTGGGTCTCTGGCTCCTCGCCCATCCCTAGCAGTCATGGGGCTGATCATCCTTGACTTTAACGGTCTGCCAGCCTTGGGGGAGAAACTACCCAGGCTTGTCGAGGGCCCAGTGCCATGGTCTTTCTCTGCTGCTCCTCATCCCAAACTCTTCCTCACTTCCATTTTCCCCATGCTTCCTCCCTGACTCTGCCTGGCCTTGGCAATGCGGTAGTTTGGGGACCAGATGGATGCTCTCAACTCAGCTGGTACCTGGTCCTGGGGAAGAAGGTCCCCAGAGGATGGAGGAGAAGGCTCTGACAGTGTCCCAGCCTCATAGTGTAACACTGGGGAGACACCCTGGCCAAATATGCCTACCTGAGAGATATCACTCCCCCCAACCCTGACCCCCACTCACCCCTTTGTTTCTGTGATCTCAGTGATAGAGTGAATATCATGAGATAGTTAAACAAACAAACAAACAAAGCAGTAGCAGCTCAGGAGCCATCCAAACTGGAGTTCAAATTCCATCTCTGCTGTTTGACTTAGGGCAAGTCACTTTCTGTTTCTGAACCTATTTCCTCAACTATAAATAGAGAAAACAAATCCTGCCCTGAGAAGTTACAGTGAGGCGGTAGAGACACCACATAAACCAACAGACAATTAGATGTGATAAGCCATGCCAATTAAGAGAAGACTTAACAATCTAAGCTTCTTAGTTTGGCAGCGAAGGGCAGCAAGGCTCTGTGCACTCCTGCATGCTGTCAGCTCCTGTCTCCAAATGGGTGGAACAGCCATTGAAATACCCGGTTCACTTCCTTTCCTTTACTCAAGTCCTCCTTGGTCTTTAAGGTGCACCTCAACTCCCTTGGTGGATGGGAAGCCTCCTGACTCTCTTCCCACTGAACATGGATGCTGGCTGTTCCCCAATCTTGCGGCCATCTCCTAGCCTCCCTCCACTCTCACATCCAGCAACCATTCCCTTATCCCTCGGTGACCCATCTACCCATCCATCCGACATCTGACTTGCCCTCATCCATCCAGGGTGCATCAGTTATACAGTCACAGACCATCTAGCCCTTTATTCTACAACAGGCCCTGGCCTGAATGAGAGAAATGTAAAGATATCCTTTTAGCCAGATGTGGTAGTATGCACACACAACCCCAGGACGTGGGAGGTGGAGGCAGGAGGATTACAAGCTTGAAACCCTAATAAAAAAAATTAAATAATACCTATAAATATTGTCAATTCTAAAGTCATTATTATTATTATTATTATTATTATTATTATTATTACTTACATACTGGGAAATCAAACCCAGGGTATGTTAGGCAAGTGCTCTATGGTAAGCTACAGCCCAGTGCTCACAGTTATTATGTTTGTTAGAAAACACAAACAATATTTCAAGCTTCTGTTCGTGCAGCAGCAATGCAACTGATTAAGAAAGGAAGCAGGACAACCTGCCCCATTGGGCCGCACCAGCTTAGAAATAGCTATCTCAAGGCTGTTGCAACCAGAAATCATAAGCAGCCTCGATGTGTCTGTTTCTTTGACGGAAGGAACAGTGCAGAAGCCCCAGCAGCCTGCTCCTTTGCAGAGATTCCAAACGCATGTGCACTGAGGGGAAAAGCCAGCTTCAGGGACATTTTTACCTGGTCAGCTTGCACACCACATCAAACAGGCTTCTCAAATCTTGCCTAAGGGGACCAGAAGGAAAGTTCCTGGAAGCAACTCATGCAGCCTCTTCTGGCAGAGGAAGGCAGGCCACCATCCCCGCCCAGTGCTTCTTCTAAAGCACAAATGTGGCAGCCACAGAGGATGAGTCCCAGATGAGGACAAGGCACTTAAAACTCAAAGCCCTGTCTTCTCCTGCTAAGGCCTACTTGGTAGGTCCCGCATTCCTGGCCTCTCCACCCCTGATAGCCACCAGGCTCAGTGCTGCTTCCCCTGACCCCATCCTCCCTGTCTCCTCTCCGATGCCCTTATAGCCAGCAGGTGCCCACATGCCTGCCCCTCCCCTGAGCCCCCTGACCATCGCCCCTGTGTGCTGCTTTCCCATGGCTTCTCCGGTGAGTCCTTTTCTCTTCTCTCCTCTCTGCTTCTTAGGCCCCAGCCTGAAGTGGCAGCCCCCGGGGTCCCTGTGCTGTTTTCAGAACATATGACCCTGTGGCCGAGGCTTAGGCCCCGTGGCAATCCCTTCCTGTTTGCTTCTGGCTGCATCCATCCGCTGGCCTCCAGCTCTCGTCCCCTCTCTGAAGATGCATTTAGTCCCTGCGTCCTCCAGGCCCACTCCCACATTTAGGGCCACCCCCATCCAGTGCCCTGACCCCTCAGTCTGTCAAGTAGCTTCCTATGAACTTGCCCTTGTGCCTCCTTATCCACAGTGCCCCTGGACTACGTCATCATATATAATTGCCCTGCTTCCATGTTGCCAAGCCAACAGCCACTTTTGGACCACCCAGATCCCTTCTCAATACCCTCAGGGTGCTGGTCCAGTCTCCTGCTGCCCGGGCCCCATGAGCCCTCAACACAGCCCCACCCACAGCCCAGGGCTCATCCTCCTCTGTCCTCTCATCACATCTGTTAGGAAAAAATTACCTGGATGGACCCCATTGTCTGCTTTCCCAGTGCCTGCACAGTGACCACGTGCTTGAGAAAGTCACCCTGGGGCTCTGTGGGTCCATGGCAGATCCTCACCAAAGGGCTTCCAGAGGCTTCTGATAGCATCCCACAGCTGGAAGGCTTCTCTGGGGAGGTCATGCTCCTCATGACTGGTTCAGATCTTGCTCTTGTCCTCAACCCTCTAGGCAAACCTCCCTCTAAGTGGAGGCCTGCTCTCCCCATCCACTGAGACTCTATCCTTCCTCCCAGCAAAGACTAATGCCTCCTCCTGTCTTCTCAGGAGGCCCCTTCTTCCCTGCAAACTCAGCTTCTCCAGGACCCCCTGGCTCCTGGACATGCTGAAGTCTCTCCCATTAAAAAACTGTTCCCAGCCAGGTGCAGTGGCTCGTGCCCGTAATCCCAGCAACTCCAAATGCAGAGGCATGAAGATCGCAAGTTCAAAGCCAGAGGCAGCCTGTGAGACCCTGTCTCAACTTGGTGAGACCCTGTCTCAAGATAAAAAAATTTATAAAGGGGGATAGGCTACCAATGCTGATCAGTGGTAGAGCGCTTGTAAAATATGCACAAGGCCCTGGGTTCAACCCTCTAGTACTAGAAAAATCTACCTCACTCTGCCAGCCAATGCCTGTCTATCTCAAGGGTCTCAAAACTATTTAAAAGGAGCCAGGGCTGGGTGATGGTGGTGCACACTGTTAATTAACTTGCTGAAGAGGATGAGGCAGGATTGTGAGTTCGAGGTCAACCTGGACCATACCTTAGAAGTGGGGAAAAAAAACCAATGTGGTGGCACACACCTTTTATTCTAGCATTTGGGAGATCAGGAGAGGAGGACTGTTACAAGTTTGAGGCCAGCCTGGTTTACATAGGGAGTTCCAGGCCTGTTTAAAACGTCTCTGATGTGTTGCCTAACCCGACAGTGTAGGTTTCTGCTCAGCCATGGAAGCAGTTCTTGCTGGGGTCACCCGCAACCTCAGTATCAATGAAGCTAGCATGTCAGTGCTCCTTCACTTCTCCTGACCTCAATGCCCTCTACTGCCAACTTTGCTCCTCTTTGAGTTTTGCCCCAGAGGCAGGATGTCTTAATGGTTAGGGTTAGGAGTGGAGCCTGGGTCGGAAATCAGTGCCACTGGATATTATACAACTCTGGGCAAGTCACTAACCCCCGGACCTAAGTTTCTTTGCCAACAAAATAGACAAAATTTCATCATAGGGTCCTAAAGAGAGTCAGTATTATTTAAAATTATATTCCTCAGTAGAACTCTCTGCCTTCCCTGGCTTTATTTTCTCCACGGCACTCATCATTGGCCAATGTACCATTCACTCCTCCCAACTCTCCGTCCCCTATGCTGGACGCCAAGCTCCACACGGGCAGAGATTCCTGCTTGTGTTGTCCACTGCGGTGTTACCAGTGTCCACAGCAGTGCTTGGTGCACCACAGGTGGGCAAAGCTAAACTAAGTCTCTGCCCTGCCCAGCAATACTCTGAGCTGGTGCAACTCATCTTCCTGTGCACTTAGACCCTCGAATACCAGAGGGGTCACATCTGTGTTCGGGGGAAAAACATGCCCACAAAGCCTCAGCGATTGCCTGCTCCCGTGCCACCCTCCAGCCTCTTTATAACCAACAGCTCACTAGATGACTCACTGTGAACTTCTTTTTCCCCTTAATTTTTTGGTGCTGGGAATTGAATGCAGGGCTTTGAACATGCACTACACCCTAAGTCCCCGCCCCATTTTTGCGGTACCAGGGGATTGAACCGAGGGCACTCCACCACTAAGCAATGTCCCTAGTCCCTTATTTATTTATTTATTTATTTTTGAGATACAGTCTTGCTAAATTGCACAGGCTGCCTCTGGCCTCAAACTCTCGATCCTTCTGCCTCAGCTCCCCAAGTGGCTGGGATTACAGCAGTGTGCCACAGTGTCCGGCTCCCTGCTCCTCTTTTTCTGAGACAGGATTTCACCATGTAGCCCAGGCTGGCCTTGAATTCACGATCCTCCTGTCTCACCCTCTGATGTGCTGGGATTGCAGGCACGTGTCATCAGGCCTAGCATTTACCACGACCTTAATGCAACAAGCCTAATCCATTCCAGTGCTCTGCTCCCCCGCTACACACACTAGAAACCTCAACCTTAGATCAGGGTCTTCCTCCTGTTCCCTCATAGCCATGCCCAGGTATCATCGAGGGCTGGTTCTCTGATCACCTCCCATCCAGCCACTTTCCTCTGTCCATCTTTTCTCTTACCTGGCAATACCAACACTTCCCCAGCCTATTTCAACCTGAACCTGCCCCTCTCCTCTCCAGAGTGAAGTCCTAGGTTTCCCTGCTGCTCCTCCCCTGCCCTTAGCCCCCCACCCCCACCCCTGATTATTTATTTATCTAGAAGCTGCCAGCTGAGGGGGATGCTGTTGCCATGGGAACCTTTAGCCCTGAGTCAGGGCTGCCCGTGTTCTCAGTAGGATCCTCTTGTCTGTCTAGACTCCAACCCCAGGAGCCCAACCTGGGGGGTCAGGGGGTGGAGGAGGATGAATAATGCAGGTAGGACCCATCCAGTCCCAGGAAGCTAGCTAGGGATGAGGGCAGGGGGAGGGCTGGGCTCAGGGCCATGGAACCCACCAGAAGCATCTTGCACCCAAGCCCTTGCCAGACAATTCTGCAAGTCAACTACTTCCCTGGCCAATATTCTAGCTATGTCACCACAGGCCTTAGATGCAGAAGTCTGGCTGTCGGGCGAAAGATGAGCAAGGTGCCCTGAAGTTTCGGGAGGACAGTTTGGTCCAGACTGGTTCTGTCTCTTACTGACTTTGGTTCACTGAGGAGTGAGATTTCTCATTTGGGTCCTGCAGACCTGAGATGCAGCCCCAGCTTAGTCAGTGACCCACTGTGTGACCCTAGGCAGGTTACTGCCCCTCTCTGGGCATTGGCTTCATCACTGTTAAGATGTCCTGAAGATTTACACATCTCTTGTAAAGCTCTCAGCCAGCCTGGTGGCTGGTACACAGCTGGTGCTCAGCACATAGCAAGTCTTTGCTGCACCCCCAAACTTAAACTCCCTTTCCCAGTGGACCTCTCTCTCTCTCTCTCTCTCTCTCTCTCTCTCTCTCTCTCATTTTTGGATTTAGGGGTTGAACCCAAGGTCTTACATATACTTCACAAGTGCTCTACCATTGAGCTGCACCCCCAGCCCATTTTTCATTTTTGTTTTAAGTCAGGGTCTAAGTTACACAGGCTGCCTCTGGCCTTGAACTCTCAATCCTCCTGCCTCCACCTCCCGAGTCACTGGGATTACAGGTACTGCGCCACCACATTGGCTCCCAGTGGATTTCTGAGGCAGTTGACAAAATTAAGCTGGACTCAGCCCCTCATCCGTGAAATGAGGGAATGGGTGAGCCTTTGACAGCTGCAGGCTGGAAGGGACCCTGGAGAGCCAGGCCCAGCCCCTCATTAGGGTTTAGGCAGTGACAGCAAAGAGAGCAGTTGACTGGCCCAAGGGGAGAGCTAACACCTTGAGGCTCCATGCAGGTCAGTGCCAATTGTGCACAAGCTGAAAGAAATACCCAAGCAGATTCAAAGGAAGAGTCACCAGTCAGACGGTCTTTGACAGGGGCAGGGAAAACAGGCCAGAAGACATCAGCCATTGAGCAGAGATTTCTGGGGCGCCTATTCTGTTCCAGGCCCTGGCTAGGTACAGGGTATGTGCCAGCAAAAAAGCCAGTGTAGCCCCTGCTCAGAGAGCAGAGACCAGAGGAGGACACCATGGGCCTCTGGCTGTGGCTCTTGGGTCTGCTCTGCCCGTGGAGATGCCTCCTAATGCCCACCACACATGTGCCACCCCCACACAAATCCCTCTGCACGCCCCTCTCTTTCTTCTAGGGTTTCTGCAGCCCTTCTGCCTTTCTGTCCCAGCCTGTATCCCACTGGAAAACGGCCAAGGCTATCACAGTTAAGTGAAAAAAGGAAGATGCGGAATAAGTGCATTGTGTAAAAAAAAAAAAGCCAAAAAAAGACACTAAATGTGTTTGATAATAAATGCCAAATTAAGAGCCAGGGAAAGACACACCAAACGACTGTAAGAAGTTATCTCAGGGAATGGGATGTAGGCATGAGGAGAATTATAGTTTCTTATTCTTTTATTCTTTTGCTTTTCTTTTCTTTTCTCGCCCACCCCCCTCACATTTTTGGTTTTTGGAAATAGGGTCTCAGTAGGTAGCCCAGGCTGGCCTTGAAATTGAATTTGTGTCAATCCTCCTGCCTCAGCCTCCCAAGTGTTAGGATTACAGACATGGACCACCACACCCAGCTTGAGACTTTCATTTTCAAATATACAAATGCCTGCATTTCTGAAATATTTTGCAACAAAGTTACATTTTTGAGAAAGTTGAGCAAAAATGGATTCAAACCGGGTACAGTGGTGCCTGCCTATAATCCCAGAGACTCAAGAGGCTTAGGCAGAAGAATCACTGAGCCCAGGAGTTCAAGGCCAGCCTGTATAGCATAGCAAGATTCCCATTTCAATAAACCAAACAAGGCGGGTACCATGGAGCATGCCTGTAATCCCAGCGATTTGGGAGGCTGAGCCTGAGGCCAGAGGGAGCCTGCACAACTTACTGAGTCCCTGTCTCAAGAATAAAAGATTGAAAACAAGAAAACAAAAAACGCAGGGCAGGGAGGGGAGCTGGGGGTGCAGCTCAGTGGCAGAGCACTTGCCTAGCATGTGTGAGGTGTGTGAGGCCCTGGGTTCAACCCCTCAGTGCTGAGAGAAAAACAATTTTCATATCTGGTTCATCTCTGAGATGGGGAAGAGCACCAGAGCCAGGTGTGGTGGCCACGCCTATAATCCCAGCACTGCAAAGCCTAAGGCAGGAGGACTACAGGTTGGAGGCCGGACTAGACTACATCATGAGACTCCTGTCAAAAAAAACAAAAAACAGCTGGGTGCGGTTGCGCATGCCTGTAATCCCAGCGGCTCAGGAGGCGGAGGCGGGAGGAACGCGAGTTCGAGACCAGAGGCAGTCTGTGTAACTTAGTGAGACCCTGTCTCAAAAAATTTAAAAAGAAATGGGCTGGGGGTGCAGCTCAGTGGTCCAGCACTTGCAGAGCATGCAAGCGCAAGGCCCTAGGTTCAACCCCCAGTACCACAAAAAAAAAAAAAAAAAAAAAAAAAAAAAAAAAAAAAAGCAGAAAACCACTAGAGCATCAGAGGGCTCGAAGTCTCCTGCCCTGAGGGGAAGATGCTGGGACCTTGGGCAGCTCTGCTCCTCTGGACCTCAGTGCCCTCACCTGCACAATGGAGCCTCTGTGGCTCTGAGTAGCTGCCCAGGCTTGGTGTTGCTGGAACCTTCCTACCTGCAGTGGCCCTGGCCCAGGGCCCTGGGAGCTTTGCTGAGGGCCCAATGGCCCTTTTCCCACCCCTGGTACTGGCTTTACAAGCCTCCAGTCTGCCCCCAGGTTCTGCCTGGTGTTCACAGCCCTGCCTGCTCCAGCCTAACTTCACCCAGATCCATCCCCTCCTGTCCTCCAGCTGCTGCTGGCCAAGACCACCCTTTCCCCACAACCCGGGTACAGCGGTTTTGGTATGGAATAGTCACCCAACTCTTCAAAACTGGTTCAGATAGATGGTGGCAGAGCTGGGACCTGGGGCCTGGTCTCTGGGCTCACTGCTCTCCCACCAGACAGACAGAGGAGGCGGAAGGAAGGACAGAGCTTGCTATGGACCACAGGGCCTACCACGAGTCACCCTGTCTCCAGCAATGCAGCTACCAATACTCCTTTCCTCTTCGGGCTGGGCACTGTTCTGAGCTCTGAACATCTGTCCATTCACTCCACAGACACTTCTCCAGTGCCTCCTGGAGGCCAAGTCCTGAGACGTCCCTGGTGAAAACCAGACCCAGCTCCTATCCTCCCAGAGGTGCTGGTCCTGTCCTTTCCCTCCTCAGCTGACCCCAGGAACGTGTGTCCCAGCACAGACGGTGGGAAGTAGGAAAGGGGTAAGGAGAGGCATCGTTTTCCAAAGGAAATGAAACAAACCAAAACCACCCAGAAGATTGATAAATCTTTCTCAATGGGTCTATCTTAGAGTATTATGTTTTCTTTCTTTCTTTCCTTCCTTTCTTTCTTTTTTCTTTGGTACTTAGGGGTTGAACCCAGGGCTAAGCATACTTTGCAAGTGCTCTTACTTTTATTGAGCACCTATGATATGTTAAATTCCACACTCATGCCTCATCTTGTAATCCTACTTCCATGTACAAATGAAGAAACTGAGGCCCAGAGCAGTGGAGGGGTTTGTGCAAGGGGACCCAGAAGAGCTAAGACTCCAATGAGTGTCTGGACCGAGCCCTCGCTCTTCCCTGCCACACTGCTCTCTGCGCTTGGCTAATGAGCCTGTTTGCATGCCCTGGCATTTGGGAATCTCACTCCTTACATGCCTGCTGGAGGGGCCTTCTGCTCTGGAGGGGTAACCTCCCTCTTCCTCAGGACATGTCCTCGGACCGAGCCCTGGACTGCCATCTGTCTGTCCTCACACCCTCCTCCTGTGGCCCAGCCCTCCACCTCAGATGGGCCTGGAGGAGCCAGGGAGCAGCTGGTCACTACCTTTCCACATAATTAGCCCTCTGAGACCAGCGTGTAGCTGCAAGGCGGACCAGCACTGTCTCAGCAGGCTTATTTGGCCAGCCTGGGGCCTGTCAGGCAGCAGGGGCCTGGCCCCTGTCTCCATGGCAACCCTGCCCCTTCATCTCAGTGACCACTGACCCATTCCCACCCTTCCCCAGCTGCCCCTTCTGGACAGATTTGTCTCACTACACCTCAGCTGGCAGCTCCATTAGAGCGTTGCGCCTGGCATCCAATTAACATACATCTACATTAATTTGCATAAACCCTGGGCCAAGCAGCCCCGGGGTGGGGCTCCCAGGAGGAAGTCTAACAGAAATCAAAAGCCCCCTCCATCCAATTGGGTCTATCTCCTCATGGACCATCTGGTCTAAACTCTTGGGGACCACAATGGGAGGCAATGAGAAGGGCCTTTGGGGCAGTGCCTCTAGGACTCAGTTTCCTCCTCTGGAGATGGGGACAAAGGTGTATTGGGTTTTGTTTGTTTGTTTGTTTTGTTTTTTTCAGTACATGAGGGTTGAATCCAAGGCCTCATACATATTTTGCAAGTGCTCTACCACTGGTCTGCACACCCCCCCATTTTTAATTTTTTTATCTTGAGACAGGGTCTTGCTTAAGTTATGTAGGTTGCCTCTGGCCTTGAACCTCCTGAGTTGCTGAGATTACAGGATGTATTGTATCTTGGGGTGGTGCTGAGGCCTGAGGGGTCTCCTAGATTCACTCTCAGGCCTTACCGCCCCCCCCGCCGCGCCCCTAACCTGCACCCCTGGAGCTCCTTGCTTTCTGCCTGTAGGGTGGGTCCATCTCACAAGGCCCTGGAAGCCCACAGGGGCCCTGCGGAGCCACCAAGTCCCTCCTGCCCTTGCCTGCCATCATTTCTGGGTTCTGGCAGGAAGTGGATTAGAAACTGGAAACTGGCCTTTTGTCATGCACACCTCCTGTGGTCTTTGACCTAGAGCTGGTGGGTCCAGGTGAGCACCACCTTCTTTGGACAACCAGGAGATGTGGTTTAGTGTAGTGGGGCACAGGGCCCTCTGGAGTCAGACTGCTCAGGTTTAGGTCCAGGCTCTGCCATTCACCAGCTGTGAGCTTGGGTTCATTTTCCAGGTGGGTCACAGTTTCCCCATCTGTAAAACGGGGAAAAGATAGGCTTCCACACTGCCTAGAGCAGAGATAATGTATGCCAAGGGCCTGGCATAGTAAGCACTCCACAAGTGTTAACTTATTATTAAAATAATGACAGTAATGAGAAAAAGCCCTAGGACCACCTGGAAGGTCAAGGAAGGTTTTTCAGAGGAGGTGACGTTTCAATTTGGCTTTGAATTATCTGTAATAATGAAACAGTGAAGGACTCCAGATGTCCCTCAGAAGGGGACATGGTAAATTATGGTACCCGCACACAGTGGCACACAATGCAGCCATTATAAGGGGGTGTGGGAGCCGGGTGGGGTGGCACATGCTTGTGGTCCCCGTGACTCAGAAGGCAGAGACAAGAAGATAGAGAGCTAGAGGCCAGAGGGAGCCTGCGCAACTTAGTGAGACCCTGTTGAAAGATAAACAGCAAAACATGGGCAGAGGGTGCAGCTCAGTAGTAGAGCACTTGGCTAGCACGGGCAAGGCCATGCGTTCAACCCTCAGTACCGCAAACAAAAACAGAGACAAGAGGCTGTGGGAAGAGGGCTGCACTCTGGGCATGAAAATGCAGGCTGCAGAGCCATGTGAGTAGGAGGACGCTATTGTTGTGGGAAGCAAGCAAGTAAACTGGGCAATGCGGGAGGAAGAGGCAGGACAATCACAAGCTCAAGGCTAGAGGCGGCGTGTGCGTAACTTAGCGAGACCTTGTCTCAAAAGAAAAAATCAAAATAAAAAAAGGGCTGGGGTGCAGCTCAGTGGCAGAGCACACGTGAGACCCTGGGTTCAGAACCCCAGTATCAGAAAGAAAAAAAAAAGAGAGAAAGAAAGGGAGGGAGCGAGGAAGGAAGAAAGGAACAAAAGAGAGAGAGAGAGAGGGAGGGAGAGGGAGAGAGAGAGAGAACAAAGGCATTAAGAGAAGAAACTGATGGGTAATAAAATCATGGGTGAAACCCTGAGCCAGGGGCAGGGTGACCAACTGTTCCAATTTGTCTGGGACTGCGCGATTTCTTGGGGTGCAGCATTTTCAGGGACAAAACCCCAAAGTCCTGGGAAGCTGGGACAAGTTGGCCACTCTGGATGTGGGATCGTCTGGAAAACCTAGGGTGGCTCTGGATGGGTGGGGTCAGAGGTGACAGGCAGGGAAGATGCAGCTGGACGGCAGGCCCATGGCTTCATCTGATGGGCCTAGAAGGCAAAGGTCTGAGCAGTCGTGGAAGCTGGGTGCTTGGGAGGAGGCTGGGCTGGAGGTGGGAGGTGAGGTAGAAATGCTGAGGCCTTTCTTGGCAAGCTGAGGGCAGGGTCCACAGTCCTCCATGCCTGAGTCTCATTCTCCCAGAACTCCCAACTTCTTGGCGATGCCCATGCTTCCTCTGCCAAAGTCCTCCTAGCAAGATCATGAAGCGCCCCCACCCCTCCACGGCCCCAACAGGCTCTGGAGTGGGCGGCAAAGGCCTGGAAGATGCCCTCTGATGAGCAGTGGAGACAGGGCTGGAGGGGAACACCATCCAGGCGGGGAAAACTCAGCACAAAAAGACCTCCTGGGAGACGCTGGCTGCCAACAAATGAACATTTCAATAAATAAAATGGTGATAAATCAGATCCTCCGACTAACTACAATGAGTGCCACTGTATAATTAAGCCAAAAACTCGTGGCAGAAAGCGCCTTAATGGAGTGGGCACTTAGGCGTAGAATTAATTATAGCAGTGTTCAGGTCTTTAGGACTGGTGAGAGGGATGCAGTTGGGGTGGGAAAGACCAGAAGAGAAACAACCAAGTTTTATCACTCAGGTTTTATTTTTGTTTTTTTTCCCCTCAGTGCTGGAGTGATGAACCCAAGGCCTCACACATGCTAGGCAAGCACTCCATCACTAAGCCGTGCCCCTGACCCCTTTTATAGTCTTCATTTTGAGACAAGGTCTTGTTAAGTTAAGTAGGCTGCCTCTGGCCTCAAACTCAAGATCCTCCCGCCTCTGCCTCCTGAGCTGCTGGGATTACAGGTGTGCACTATGGCACCTGGCTTATTCTTTCTCCTTTTAAAGAAAAGGAAACTGAGTCTTATGGATGTTTAAACACCTGTTGGAGGTCGGGCTTGTAACTGATGGAGGTGAGATTTAAACCAAATGCAGCTCAGCCGTCATTGGTGGCACAAGCACATCTGTTAAGATCTTTAAGATGGCACTCCCAGGACTTGGGAGATGGAGGCAGGAGGACGGTGAGTTTGAGGCCAGCCTGGGCTGCATAGTGAGACCTTATCTCCCACCAAAAACCAAAGCCAAAACAATAACAAAAAACCAAACCAAACAAAAAAAAGACAATCTTTCCAAATTGAGCTAAATTCAATGCCATCTCTATCAAGATTCTAATTGCTTTTTTTTTTTTTAACAGAAATGGATAAGCTGGTCTTAAAACTCATATGGAAATGCAAGGGAGCCTAAGTAGCCATATAATATTGAAAAAGAACAAAGTTAGAGAAGTCATGTTTCCTGATTTCAAAACCTGTGACACGCCAGGGGTGGTGGCACATACCTGTAATCCTAGTGACGCAGGAGGCAGAGGCAGGGGCATTGCAAGTTTAAGGCCAGAGGCAGCCTGTGTAACTTAGTAAGGCTCTGTCTCAAACTGCAGCTGGATCCTACCTCATGCCATATATAAAAATTCACTCAAAATGGACCAAAACCTAAATGTAACCTATAAGACTCTTAGAAGAAACATAAGTGGCCTTCAGTTAGGCCACCATTTCTTACTAAAGATTCCAAAAGTACAAGTAGCCAAAGAAAGAAGATAAATTGGACATAATGAAAATGAAAAACTTGAGTTGGGGGATGTAGCTCAGTGATAGAGCACCTGTTTAGTGTGAGGACCCGGCCTCCATCTCCAGTGCAGTAAACAACAGCAAAAAAAGTAAAATAAAGGGAAAATTTTATAGAATGTGAAACACATCTCTATTAAAAAGGGGGGGAAAAACAGACACAGCTCTTACCCTCAAGGAGTTTACATTGAGAGATGACAGAGACAGAGACAGAGACAGAGACAGAGCAGTTTCTCATACACACCTAGGACACAGAGCAGAGTACTCATACACACCTACAAAGCAAAATCACTCTTGCGCTAAGGAAGGGTGGCGAGAGAGCTGTGGTGGGCGTGGGCAGGCAGACTTGTCTGAGGAAGAGATTTAAAGGAGAATTAGCAGATAAGG
>VMDO01036572.1:0-15033 GCA_007922755.1 Pedetes capensis
CATGCCTTAGCAATAACTGCACCAACTCACACCACACGGTTTGAGTCTTCATTGTACTTGGACCTAAGAATCTACTTGATCCAACAGCCCAGGAGTGAGGAGAAAAGAAACTACAGGGGTGATCAGAGAGGGGCCTGGACGGCCAAAAGCCACACAGCAAGTTCCCACGAAGTTCGGCCTCACACCCAACAAGGCCTCACCCTTTGGCCCCAGAGTGAGACAGACCCCAGCAGGCCACGGCATGTGCCCTTGGATACACCAACAAGGATGATCTTCCGGCGGGCAGCAGGACACAGATGAAACTCTCTGAAGTCCACACAACCTCCTGCCAGGCCAGCACACACTGCCCACCTGCCAGCCCGACGTTCAGCCCTCGGCTTTTGGCTGCTAATTAATTTGGACGGAGATGTCTTTAAAAGCAGGCTTACGCCGGGTCCTCCCACAGTCTGTGAACCAATTTCATGACAAGGGAAACCGGGGCTGCCAAAATGAGAAGCCCCCTCCCTCTCACGCCCGTGCCCTCGAAGGCATCTTATTAGAAAAGCCCATTTCTTAATTAACATTTTTGATCTTTAATCCATTACACGTCCCCGTAATCCTGTTCCGAGGTGCGGCTGGCCCACTTCCTCGGGCCGGCTGGCGGCTGCCTACTTGGCGCGAGGGCCCGCGCACAGCTGGACGCCCCACGGACAGCCACGCTGCCGGTCCCTCCTCTGGTCCAGCCGGGGGACTCCGAGCCGGGCTCGCAGACACCCCCGGAAGGATGGCTGCCGAGGAGAGCTCGCTTCATTAACCCTGCGCCCCAGCTCTTCCCTTCCAGCAGCCCCAGCTCAGGCTACATGGTGGGGGTTCAGGCTGCTCCCCTTCCCTCCCCCACCCGAGGAGCTGGGGTGCCCCGGGCTACCCGCTGACCCTCCTTCCTCCATGGATGGGGCCTGGTCTTTCCTACCTGGCCTCCTGCCCCTGAGCCCCATCTCTCTCGCCCGCTTCCCCGCCACCTAAGCCCCACACACAGAGCTGCCCATGGCACCCCAGGGCCCATGGAGCCTGGAGCTCTACATCCCACCAGCCGCCTGGCACCCCAGGTCAGCAGCCCCCCTGCAGCCAGCAGTGGAGGCCCCAGCCCACGAGGCAGCCCCTCCTTAGCTGGCCCTCCCCACCTCAAGGACCCTCACCTCACACCCCACTGGCGCTAGGCAACCCGGCCACCCACACACACCCCCACCTGGTGCACAGCTGTGGGGTCCCCAGGCAGCACCCACCCTGCGAGGCCTCCTCACCCTTCCAGACCGCCCCATCAACTTCGTCCCGGGTCCTGACCCCTCACCTTTCTCCTCCTGCCCCCCTCTTTCTAGTCCCCTCCTTTGTCCCCCTCTCTCCCTCTTTCATTGCCCCAACCCCCTCTCCAGCCCCAGCCACAGTGGGCACTGCCCACTCCTTGGACAACAGGCCCCACCCCTCCCGGTCTGGTCACCCCGAGGTCCCTGCGTGAAACCCGGCCACACGCTCATTCACCTGGCCGCTCTTCCCACACTGCTGGGCATGAAGATGGGCACAGCGGTGACTCTCAGAGCCCAGAGGTTTCGCTGCTCCTGCCACCACCTGGAACGGTGCTGCACACAGTAGGCACTCGCGCACAGTAGGCGCTCGCTCACAGGGGATGGAGGAAGGAGCCAGCAGGTATGCAGGCCCAGGGGCGAGACCAGTGCGCAGCTTGGAGACCCTTTACAGACAGGATCTGGCGTCACAGCTCAGGTCTCACCCACAGCAGGAGGTGAGGGACACGAAGCAGAGCATCCAGGTGACAAACGTCCTGAGGAACCGTCCCCACAGCGACAGAAGCAAAGCATGAGCCTCCTGCTGGACCGAGGGGAAGGAGAGAGGGAAGCTGGCCACAGCCAGCGGGGAGACAGAGCCCGCAGCCGCTAAGGAAGAGGACGGGCCCGCGTGTGATCATCCACCAGCTCCAAAGGGCAGGACACGGGTTCACGAAAGGACGACCCCTCACCCCCACAAAGACACAGGCAAAGGCTTCGCAGAGGGACGGCACCAGGCCTTGAAGGACACAGCTTCGGAGCAGGTGGGAGGGATAGAGACGGCGCCGCAGGAAGGACCGGGGCCGGAACGAAGGCGGACACAAGAGCGTGAGTCCCAGGAGGAACCACGTCTGTGCGTCCTGAAGCCTCCACCCAGGCCTGACGCTCCCGGCCCACGGAGCCAAGGAGACCCCTCACAGGGACCACCCTGCCTCAGGGACCCCCAAGGCTGCTGGTGGCCCCTGAGCCAGACCAGCCTTAACACTGGACTCCCAGGCTGCACCCTGCTACTTGGTTCCCAGTGGTCTGGCAGTCTGAGCACCCAGCCCAGGCCTTGACCTGAGCCCTAAAGCCCGTCACCCAGAGCATGCCGCCCAGAGCCCTTCCTCACCGCAGCAGGAGGCCCAGGCTCGGGTCCCTCCAAGCCTCCTCAAGGCGAGACCTGGGAGTATGCCACAAGGGCAGAGGCCACGCATCCCCTGGCACCAGACTAGCCCCTCTCTGGGCTCTGCCAAGGCCTGAGCAGGCATTTCTGGTTGGCGCCCAGGAACTGGTTGCAAGGGGACAGTGCTCGGGGCTGGGACCCAGCAAAACACCCAGTAGAGAGACCTCCACCCAATTCCCATCCCCGCTGGGCAGCCAGGACTCAGGATAAGTACGCGGACGTGGAGAAAGAGACTTAGCACAAGGAACTGAGTCCTACGATCACGGGGGCCAAGAGGCCCTACCACCCGCGATCTGCAAGCTGGAGGCCCAGGACGGCCACTCCTGGTGAAGTCCCAGCTCACTGGCCTGAGAACCGGGGCATCCATGGTGTAAGCTGGGGCCCAGGTCGGAAGGCTGGGAAACTGGAACGCTAATGCCCACGGAGAGAAGGCGGCTGGCCCAGAGCCCACAGAGAGCGCGGAGCCGCACTGGGGCTGGGGCTGGGGCTGGAGAGGGGGCTGGGGCAATGAGAGAGGGAGAGAGGGGACAATGGGAGGGGACTAGAAACAGGGGGGCAGGAGGAGAAGGGGGAGGGTCAGGACCCAGGGCGAAGATGATAGGGAAGTCGGGAAGGGTGAGGAGGCCCCGCAGGGTGGGTGCTGCCTGGGGACCCCACAGCTGTGCACGAGGTGGGGGGGTGCAGGTGGTTGGGTTGCCTAGTGCCAGTGGGGTGCCTCCTCCCTGCCTCCGCAGGCCCCACGGAGGGGAGGTCAAGGGTGATCCTCACCGCATCCGCCAATCCAAATGCCAGTCTCCTCTGAACACTCTTACGGAGTGCTCGGAAGGAAGGCTCTACCGGCTACCTGGGCACCCCCGAGCCTAAGCAAGTGAATACATAAGATTAACCATCAAGCTTGGCCTCTCGCGCCTATCCACACACCCTTCACGAACCCACTGGCCTGACACAGGCCCCTCCCTGTGCCCTGGGGAGGTCCCTGCTTGAGGGGCAGCCGTGAGGAACAGTGTCTTCTGGTCACTTCCTGAAAAACTCTCCTCCACCCCGAGACACGCCAGCACAGTGTGGGGCGCACTGGGGGTAGCGCTTGTGGCGTTGGGGAGGGGCATAGGATGGAAACACACAACTTTAAACCCCAGGGTCCCATCGCCCTGCCTGAAGGGGCCACACAGAACACCACTGAGGCGGGGCAGCTCCTCCTCCACCAGGCCCACTCAGGACACCCCACTGGTTGTAACTGCTGGCCATGTGGAAATGGCTAGTGCTTTCTTGTCAGCAAATGGGCTGCCTAAATTGGGAGCCACCTGCAGCCGTAACCCTGGGGCATCCGATCCCGTCAGATCTCGGAAGCTAAGCAGGGCCGGGCCTGGTTAGTCCTTGGATGAGAGACCGGCTGGGAACACCAGATGCTGTAAGCTTGGGAGAAGGACCTGGCAACCCACTTCCAAAAAAAAAAAAATCAATCCGCCATTGAAAACCCTATAAACAGCAGAGAAGCACTGACAATAGTGTTTCTCCTGTTGTACACAGGGTCGCTATGAGTCGGATACCGACTCAACGGCACCTAACAACAACACCACAAATTGGGAACTGAGTAGTAATGACCTGTGAGTGGGCACGTGCTGCTGTTAGCAAGGCAGGGACAAGTAGCCTGTGCTGTCAAGCATCTCTACCACAGACTTGCTGTGTGACTTCAGGCAAGTCCCCTGCCCTGTCTGAGCCTACTTTCCACATAGAGAAAATAGGAATGATAATAACAAAAGTCTTCCTACAAGAATTCCATGTGGTCACGCCTAGGGAAATGCCTGATTGACAGAGGTGAGGGACAGGGTGACAAGCACATGGGCCTTGGGACAGAAAGCCGGGTTCTAATCCCGGCTCAACCTCTAATCCTGGCTGGCCCCAGGTCCCTGCAGGAGAGGCTGGCAAACCAGCACCACCTACGCACAGGCAGAGCCGTGGGGGCCCAGCTGTCAGCGCCCAGTGCTCCCGTGGCCCTGCCCATGGTGGCCCTCCCCAGGGGTGGGACCCCGGCTCTGGGTGGGGGACCAGGGCTATGGCTGGAATCCCGGGCTGGCCGCGTCCCTTTCCTTTCTCGCTCCACATTTGGGGAAGGCATTTCCTCCCGCCACAGCCCACGGGTCAGGTTTCCACCCAGATGGAAAGTCCCGCCCAGGGTCCCCAGGGAAGCTCACCATGGAAACTCCACGGGGGGTGCCAGGCAGTGGCCACAGTGGGCCTTCACTGGGGCCAGGCGCACCGGGAAGGGGGCCTGGGAAGAGGGGAACGAAGGTCCGGGGCCATGTGGTCCTGGGGCACAGAACAGCCTTCATGCACAGACCAAGCAAACAGCGTGAGCACGAGCGAGCAGGGGCGTGCGTGAGCAGGGGCGTGCGCATGCGAGTGTGCGCGTGTGTGTAAGCGTGCACACGCAGGCCGGAGGGTCTGCGGAACACGGTGCAGCAGAAAGACTGAATCAGAAGCCCCAGCTCCGAGCCCTCGACCCTTGGTGAGCCTCAGTTTCCCCAACTGCACCCATCCTGGAAGCTCGGTTCTACTTGCATAAGGCAAGTGAATACAATAATCTGACAACAAATAACCAGGTGAGCGTGGCAACACCCGAATCCTCAGCCCCATCCGCTCCACTCATGGCCAAGGCCAGGGAGGGCGGGGAGGGAGCGAGGTGTCTCTGAGCCGTTAGGCTCCAAGCACAGGCCGCAAACAGTTTCTCAAACTCTAGGAGTTGCCAAAAGTCTAGGAGCTGGGGTCAAGTGGCCGTCCAAACAAGGGGGCAGGGGGCAGTTTCAGAGTCAGAGAAGTTGGAAGAGCCCTCCTGAGCCCACAGCACCCCTGGCAGGGGAAGGGCTCATCCAGAGCTTGCCTTGAAGAAATCCATCTAAGTGCCTTTAACCGGCACGTTAGGGAAGTTATCTGAGCAGCTGCCCTGCAAGTCCCAGGTCCTCGGGGTCTGGCTGGCTCCCTCCAGGCCATCAGCACAGAGCTTCACGGAGGCCCTGAGCATTTTTCCAGGGTCAGTTTAAGAACCATCTCCAAGACGGGCACGGGTGCACGCCTGTAATCCCAGCGGCTCAGGAGGCGGAGGCGGGAGGATCGCAAGTTCAAGACCAGAGGCAGTCTGCGTAATTTAGCGAGACCCTGCCTCAAAAACTGAAAAAATGGGCTGCGGGTGCAGCTCAGTGGTCCAGCGCTTGCAGAGCATGCAGGCGCCAGGCCCTGGGTTCAACCCCAGTACCGCGCAAAAAAAAAAAAAACAATCTCCAGGCCAAGCACAGCTGTCATCCCAGCAACTCGAGAGGCAGAGAAAGGGGGATCGCAGGTTTGAGGCCAGAGGCAGCCTGTGCAACTAAGCGAGACCCTGTCTCAACATAAAAGAAAGAAAAAGGGGCTGAGGGTGTAGCTCAGTGGTAAAGCACTTGAAAGCCATGTGTGAAGCCCTGGGTTTGAACCCCAAGTACCACCCAAAAAAAAAAAAAAAACCCGCACACACTAGGAAATAGGGCTTTCTGTACTGAATGCCAAATTGTGCCTAGGATGGTGGCTGCTGTTCATCCAATGATCAGTGAGGATCCACAGAAAAGCGAAAAAGCGGTTTGCCATCGCAAGTTTTTAAATCAGACTCAGGCAACCACCCTTCCTTCATTCTCCTCCTCCTTTGGCCTAGGCTGCCAGGAAGCTCAACTACATACTGAGCCCAACCTTAGATTTCCGGCAGAATTACTCCTGTGCTGTTTTAGCTGCCCGGGGACGCGTGGACCGCTCCCATCCTCTCACCGTCTAAGACACGTGCCACCTACTCTCCCATTGTCCCCACCATGAAGCCGCAGGTCCGGGCTTCCGCACCTCCACTCCACAGAGCAGGAAACTGAGCCCGGGCCGAGGCGGGAGCTGGGCAGGGTCCATTCTCATGGAACCTGCGCCCTGCCAGTCTCTTCGCTCTAGGAACGGAGCCCTGGGGACAGGACTCCACTGTGCCCGGGCAGCCTCCTGTGGCGCTGACACACACCCAAGAGTAACATGCTGAACCCCTGGTGGCGAGGCCAGGGTGGACACAAAGGTCTGTTGGCCTCAACCCCCACACCCTTAACTCCTGTCTTTCGGGTCTGCGGGACTTGGGACACCTAAGCCTAACTTTAACTTTGCCCGTGGCCTGAGCCCTAAACCAAACTAAATCTGCCTCTAACCAAGCTTTTTTTTTTTTTTTTTTTTTTTTTTCGGTACTGGGGGTTGAACAGAGGGCCTCGCACTTGCATGCTCTGCAAGTGCTGGGCCACCGCACTGCAAGCTCAGCCCTTTTTTTTTTTTTTTTGAGACAGGGTTTCGCTAAGTTACGCAGACTGCCTCTGGTCTCGAACTTGCGATCCTCCTGCCTCCACCTCCCGAGCTGCTGGGATGACAGGCGTGCGCCACCATGCCCAGTGCTCTAGCCCAGGCTTAACAGCCACTGAGATGCTCCCCTCTGGCCTTGCCCTCCACTCAGCAGCCCTGGGACTGTGGCTACAAAGGCAGAATCTCAGCAACGGCATAGACGTGTGCAGCTGTGTGGTGAGTGGGGACAGGAGATCAGGTCGCCCGATGCCCGGGCAGGTTCAGGCAGGGCAGGGCCACCCGATGCCAAGATGGCCCAGAGCAGCGATGCCCCATGCAGACTCTGCTCTCCACGCAGCTGCTCTGGCCTTGGAGGGCGAGGCCTGTGGGTGGGCACGAGAGGCCCTGCGCCCCTTCCTGCCTGCTCCAGGCTGGCCAGGAGCCGCGCAGCCAGCACAGGAAATAACAGGGGCCCTCAAGAGGCCAGCCAGGCAGGCCCAGCTCCCCTGCCGCCCGGGGAGGGAAGGAGGCCATTGTCGGCCTTTGTTTCTGTTTCCCCAGCACTACTGGGCTCAGAGAGGCCCCGGGAGCTGACAAAGCTTCTCCCGGCCCACAGCTGGCCAGACACCCCCAGCCCCAACCCTGGGGACAGGCTCGCCAGGGCTCTGGGCTCTTAAAGCGGCAGGCGCGGGGTGGAACATGCAGCCACGTCCGAGCTGGGAGCGGGAGGCACACCCCAGCGCAAGCCAGGCGGACAGACAGATGGGCACGGAGTCCAGGTCCCTGCTGGGTCAGCCTGGCACTGGGCCCCACAGCCTGGCTGGGAATCTTTGGGTGGAAAGAATGTTTAGGGTTCAGGGGCCACAACAAAGAAACAGAGAGCAAGGTGCCAACCAGGGGTCCTGGACACCCACTGGGCACCGCCTGGTCCTTCATGGAGACAGACGTCCCCAAAGCTGACTCTGGCTGTGGAGGAGTGCCGTGGCACATGTGTGCGCGTCTGTGTATGCATGGGCCGGCAGGTGTGTGCACGGGCGCCTTGCAGTGCATGCCAGTGTGTGTCGCAGATGTCTCTGCAGGTGCATGTGTGCATAGGTGTGCACACCTGTGTGTTACGTGGAGGCACACATGTGGAGGCCTGCATCTGTGAATGGCATCTTGTGAGCAATATTGCACATGATAGCCCAGTGCCTGTATGTGAATGTGTGTCGTCGGGGTGAGCGCGTGCAGGCATGAAGGAGCGTGTGCTCCTGTGCACGTGTGTGTGTCGTGAGTGCCCATCCCTTCTAAGTCTACCCACAGCACTCCCAGCTTGTGCCCATCAGCCCTGCCTCATTCCTGCACTGACCCTGGTGGCTTCCCCCGGGTGCCGTGTCCCTACGGTGACCTCCTGAGGGCTCCTGGCACATAGTAGGGCGCTGCGTTCCACAGGACATAGGAAGTCTATCAAGCCCAAGCACTGGGAACCGCCAGCTGCGGAAAGTGGGCCCTGGGCTCAGACAGAACCCAGCCAGCGGAGAAGCACCACATGGGCCTCTCTTCCTCTCTGAGCCTCAGTTGCTCATCTGTGAAATGGGAATGACGATCGTTCCAGACGTGGTCTGTGGCTGCTTGACACCGTCCATGCCAGGTGCACAGGCCCCTGCCAGGCACTGAGTGAACGCTCCCTAAAACGAGGACTAATTTCTTTCTTTCCTTCCTTCCTCTTTTTTCTTTTTTTTTTTTTTTTTTGTAGTCGGGGCTACACCCAGGGCCTTGCACATACTTTTTATACACGCACTACCACTGGGCTGCACCCGCAGCCCTTTTTTTATTTTTTTATTTTTTTATTTTATCTTGAGAGAGGGTCGAAATAATCTGTGCAGGCTGCCTCCAGCCTCGAACCTGCAATCCTCCTGCCTCTGCCTCTGGAGTCACTGAGATTACAGGGGTGCGCCACCGCACCTGGCTGATAGTTAATTCCTAATCATTATTGTTATTATGATGCCAGTTGCTGAAGATTCAACAGTGAGCAAAACAGCCATTGTCCTGCTTCCACACGCCTGCGGCATCTGCAAGGCACTCAGCCCTGAGAGGCTGATGGCACAAGTGAAATGTGGCACCTTTACCAGATTCAGTAGCAGTCTGATGTGCTAACTACCACCAAGGATGGCCAACAGCCAACAGTGAAAGCGATCGACCATGACAAAGGAAACAAGAACCATCCGTGTGTGCAAAATGATGATGTCTTTGAGTCAGACGGAGTTAGTTAGCAAGGCTCCATCTAATCACATGTGGCATAGGTGTGCATGTGCACGCACATACCTGTCAGGTGAGATGACAGTGGCTCTATGGCCAGATGCTGGCTGACTCGCCCTGACCACCCACCCAACGTTCAGCCTGGCCGAATGTCCGTACAGGAAGCTGAAATCAGCCGGGCAGCGCAGTCAAACCAACCTTGGCTGTTCCCAACTCTGGGCACCCGCCCTCCTAGCACAGTCCATGTGTCCAGCCCCACCCAGGGGAGGAGCCATACAGAGCATCCTCTGCCTACCTTCCAAGGCCACCCCACCCACGTTCCCTGCTTAGGAGACACGCTATGCCCCACCAAGCAGGTCCTGTGAGGACGTGGCTCTGGCCCCCCGACCCAAGGGTAAAGGTGCGGTTATCCTGCCATGGCGGCCAAGTCCAGCAAGTACTCGTCAAGACAGGGAAGAAGGCAAGGAGCAATGGGGGGCAGGGGCTTGTCTGAGCCCCAATTGCCAGCCACACAGCTCCAAGCTCAGAGCTAAACTGCAGCCCAGTATCCCTGAATATGACATCAACAGCAAGAGCAAAGGGGTAGAGCACCAGGTGGCACCTCGGGGCTGAGGGCTGCTCGAGATTCCCTCACAGAATCTTCCCAACAGCCCTAGGATGTTGGACCATTGCCCTCATTTTGGATGAGGAAATGGAAGTACAGACAGGTTCAGTAACTTTCTCAAGGTCACACAGCCCTTAACAAAGTGAACGGAAGTCTGGCCCCAAACTGCCCGGGGCAAATACTGACAGAGAGGCGAGCTGAATCTGTACCTCTTCCAGGTCCCTACCAATGGCCAAGCCCAGGCTGGGCTTTGGGGACAAAGAATGAGCGATGGTAGCGCCCAAGAGGAGTGAGGCCAAGGAGAGCAACAGCCTTCGCACCACCCAGGCCCCATTAGAAACGCAGAGTCTCAGGCTCCGCCCAGCCCCACAGCTGCATTTTGATAAGCTCGCCGGATCTGCACGCATGTTGGGGTGTGAGTGTCCCTGCCCCAGAACGCACAGGGCTGGGCAACAGGGGAGAGGAGGCCAGGTCACGAGGAGCAGCACCCACGCTCCCGCCCTACGGAGGCCTCGGTTTGCGGCCAGACTTCAAGTCACCCGAGGACCTCGAATTTCGAGTCGCCCAGCAGGGTCCCCGGGGCCTTAGGGAGGGGCCCACAGCACCAGGTGACACCCTCAGCCCTCCATGATCTATATCCCCCAGCGTCGCACAAGGCCCCCCAAGCCCCAGAAGATGACACGCCCGGGGTGGAGCCCAGAGCCAGGGGCCAGTGCAGCACCTGCTGAGTGCACACGGGGAGATGAGACCCAGGCCACCAGCACGCGCCACATCCATCCGCAGAGGGTGGAAAGGACTTCAGGGTGCTCACAGAGGGAGCAGGGACACCGCCAGGCACGGGAGAGGGACACCTTCACGTGGTCACTCCCCACGCCCCGGGACCTGCCCACCCGCACGCACGCGCCCTGGACACATGAGCACAGCCTGCGCCTGGCACGCACGGGCTGTCACACACGTGCACATGTACACCCAGGCTGCACCCGCGTGTGCACGGAAGGCGCGTTGAACAGGAAGCAACGCAGGGTGCAGCCCGGGGGGAGCCCAGGGCTGATGGGAGCCAGAGGGCAAAGGTGGCCAGGCAGTGCCACGTCCCCCTCGAAGCGTGGCCAAGCCAGCCCCGGGGCCGCACACAGCGCTGCCAGGAGAGGAGGGCGCAGCGGCACCAGCGCCACGGTGAGCCAGGCCTTCAGCTACCGGGGTGGGCTCACATACGGGGGTGCCTGTCCCGTGTGCACAGGTAGCACAGAGTCCCCCTCGTGGACTGCTCACCATGGTAACAGCTCCACTCACCACCTGAAGGCTCCTGGGGCCCCTGCGTGGGGGCACAGCAGGTCTAACAAAGGCCCAGCCCAGGCCATGGCCAGGAGGGCCCCACAGCCAGCCGGCCAGCACATGCCCGCCGTGCTCCCCCGGTGAGCTCCGGGCCACCGCGTCTCACCAGCCTGCCTGGCTCCACTTAGCTGAGCTCCCCACAGACTCCCCAGCCGAGCTAATGAGAAACTCCCCAGCTGGCCCCATATAAAAATGCATTTCATAAGTCTTTAAAATGCTACGAAATTCTCCATCTATTTAGTGAGACTTTCCTGCTCCTTTAAAATGTCCCCTGATCCCCATCAAGAAGATGAGAAGTTGGGGGCTCGACCACAAAAGAGGGACAGCACCCACCAAGCCAGCCTGGAGCCACGGGGTGTCTGGGCAGCGTTGCAGCGGGGTCAGGGCAATGGGACTCTGAGCTGGGACCAGGAGGACAGGGTGGGGATGTCCCTTCCAAGGGAGCCAGGGTCCCTTCCAAGGGAGCCAGCTGAGGGTCGCTCGGGGAAGAACTCAAAGTGACAGACTCTGTGGGGGAGGTGGGGAGAAAGGACAGGGGACAGCATTACCAGCCATGATTTGAGAATTGAAAGAAAAAATGAATGTGCCGGGTGCAGTGGCACATGCCTGTAATCCCAGCGGCTCCAGAGGCGGAGGCAGGAGGATCGCAAGTTCAAGACCAGAGGCAGTCTGTGTAATTTAGCGAGACCCCTGTCTCAAAAAGTAAAAAAAAATGGGCTGGGGGTGCAGCTCAGTGGTCCAGCACTTGCAGAGCATGCAGGTGCGAGGCCCTGGGTTCAACCCCCAGTACCACAAAAAGAAAAAAAAGAAAAGAAAAGAAAAATAAAAAGCAAGCCTGACACAGAGGCTCAGGCCTCTAATCCCAGCACTCGAAAGGCTGAGGCAAGAGGATCATGAGTTTGAGGCCAGACAGAGAAGTTCAGGTCAGCCCCATCTACACAGCAAGACCCTGTCAGAGAGAGGGAAAGAGGGAGAGGAAGGGAGAGAGGGAGGCAGAGAGAGAGGAAGAAGGAAAAGGAGGAAGAGAAAGAAGAGCAGCAGGAGGAGGAGAAACAGCAAGGAAAAGTTAAAACGTCCTGGGAGCCCCTGAAAAAACTGCCAAGGAGAAGCCAACCCCGCCCCCACCTCCATGGAGATCTCTACGTGGCACCGGCCACAGCAGCCAAACTTTAAAAGCAGCTCAAATGTCCCCCAGGGGAGGAGCAGCTAGAAAAATGCTTGTCCACGCGATGGCCTCATGCACAGCCACCAACGCGGCAGGCTGAGTGGACCCCGGGAGCCCACAAGGCTTAGATGCAATGGGGCCACAATGGAGGCCACAGTGGCGCCCGCCTGAGCCACTTGTGGATGAGTCTGTGCACACAGATGGGGCTAAAAAAGGGCTGGCAGAGGTGGGGCCCGCGGGCGTAGGGAAGCCCGAAGTAGGGGGCTCTGCCAGAATGATAAACACATGTGGTAACAAAACCCAGTGGGTGGGGAGCCGGAGGGGGGCCAGGCCTTGGAGCGGCCTCTACTCCCTGCTAACAAAGGCCGAGGCCTCTGGATCTTCCGTCTCCCTTGCTGGGGAAGGTCTGCAGGGGGTGAGGAGGCTGCCCTTTGATCACCAGCAGGGACCTGACCACACGCCTGTCGCTCGCCAGAACCAGGTCAGAGGGAAAATGAAAGGGTCCCAAGTGCCCTTCCCAACGTGCCCCATACAAACACCAGCATGGTAGATCTCATCGGCCACCTGAGTGGGTACCCAGCCCTACCTGCCCTGCAAACGGCCCAACGCCCTACTCAGGTCTGGAAGGAGGGTGGGAAGGGTCCCGACGGAGGCCAGGCTTTGGTGCACAGGGTCCTCAAAAATGCACCTCCTGGCCGGGCACAGTGGCGCATGCCTGTAATCCCAGCAGCTCGGGAGGCAGAGACAGGAGGATCACAAGTTCAAGACCAGAGGCAGTCTGTGTAACTTAGGGAGACCTTGTCTCAAAAAGTAAAAAAAAAAAAAAAAAAAAAAAAAGGGCTGGGAGTGCAGCTCAGTGGTTCAGAACTTGCAGAGCATGCAGGCGCGAGGCCCTGGGTTCAAGCCCCAGGACCGGAAAAAAAAAAAAAAATTCACCTCCTCTCCTTCTGGGCCGCAAAGCAGGAAGCCGGGCTCTAGTCACACTGGTCCACCTGAACTAGGAGGGACCTGGGCACAGGGCGGGCCCGTCATGGAACCGCTGGGGCCCTCTGGCAAAGCCCCGGGCCAGCATTCTCCCGGGCCGGCCTGTGGCTGGGGTTGAGCAGCTAGGTTCACACGAGAGCTGCCGGAGCTGCCGGAGCTCGTAGCCCCGCCCTGCCGCTTCCTGGCTGTGTGACCCTGAAGCAACGCAGGAGCAGCTCTGTGCCTCGGTTTTCTCATCCCTATGTGACGAGCACCGAGAAGATGTGACTCCTAGGAGCACCTTGTACAGGGGAGCAATGGTTTCCATCGACCAGGACAAGGAGGCCTATCTAGTGGCAGAAAGTTGTTGAATCCAACCACTGTACATCAGGAGTTCAAGCTGCAGGTCCATCGCACACAACTGATGAGAGGGAGCATTGGAACCACAAGCATGTCTGTCTCCATGCCAGAAAGGCACTCAGCTAACCTGGCCAAGGGGCTGGGATGTAGCTCAGTTGGTAGAGCGCTGCGCTGCAGTCTCTGAGGTTCCGAGTTCAATTCCCAGCACCGCAAAAATGGGAGGAGGACCTGGCAATCCACTCCCAAGGCAATCCCGAAACAGCCAGCCATTGAAAACCCTATGAGGGTCACTAGGAATCAGATACCGACTCCACAGCACCTAACAACAACAACAACCTGGCCAAGGCCTGCAGCCAAGGCCCATCAGATCTCAGAAGCCAAGCAGGGTTGGGCCTGGTTAGTACTTGGATGGGAGACCGCCTAGGAACACCAGGTGCTGTAGGCTTGGGAGACGGACCCGGCAACCCATTCCCCAAAACAACCAACCATTGAAAACCTTATGAACAGCAGAGAAGCACTGACAACTGTGTTTCGCCTATTGTACATAGGCTCACAATCTATGAATCAGACACCAACTCGATGGCACCTAACAGCAGCAACAAACCTGGCCAAGCAGTGACAAAGAACATCCGCCAATAGGTTCTCCACGTCCCCTGCCTGGCCATCTCAGGTCAGCCTCCTCCCAGGCCACCTCCCCAGCTCGTTCCAAAGCAGCCATGTTGGAAGGAAGCCCTAGGGCAGGTTCTGCTCCGCTCACACTGGCACCCAGGCTGGAAAGAGGGGATCTCAACAAGGCTGAGGAGGGACAGGTTTATAAGAAAGGCACCTCCTGCTCCCAGCCCAAATCGGCAGCAGGAAAGGGAGGCAAAATCCCCTAGGTTGGGCGGGTTCTGGCAAACCCACATGGCAGAACTCAGTATCATCCACACCATTCCAGGCACCTCCCAAAGGGCTTTTGGAAAGAGAAAGGAAACGCTGGAGGGAAGATGAGCCTCCACCCAGTCTGGGAGGGGCAGAGGAGGAGGCACTGTCAGGAGGGCAGGTCAAAGGCACTGGGGCCTAGGACGAAGAGCTTTGAGCAACGGTCCTGGGTAAAGCCACTCTTCACTCCCCCTTCTCCTCTGGCCACCAGCACCTGGTGGAGCAAGTTTCTTTGACAGGGAAAACATTTTTAAAAAATATGTTGTTGTTAGGTGCCATCAAGTCAGGTCCGACTTATAGTGACCCTCCTAGGGTTTTCAACGGCTGTTTAGAGAGTACATTGCCACGTCCTTCTCCCATTTTTGTGGTGCTGGGGACGGAACCTCGGTCCTCAGAAAGTGCAGAGTGGCACCAAATCAAGTGAACTGAACACCAGCCCTTTGAAAAATATGTTGTTGTTGTTGTTAGGTGCCGTCGAGTCGGTATCCAACTCATAGCGACCCTCTGTACAACAGGGGAAACACTATTGTCAGTGCTTCTCTGCTGTTCATAGGGTTTTCAATGGCAGATTGATTTTTGGGAGGGGGTTGCCAGGTCCTTCTCCCAAGCCTACAGCTTCTGGTGTTCCCAGGCGGTCTCCCATCCA
>VMDO01036573.1:0-15045 GCA_007922755.1 Pedetes capensis
ATATAGTAAAAGATAGAGAAGACTTGGATGGGAAACTTAGATAGGAAGGGGGGAGGGGGGAAACATAGAGGAGGGTAAGGGGTAACCTATATGAATAATGCTTATCAAATTGCATATATGAAAATTGTCACAACGAAAAGCATGTCAAAATGAATCACATTATGATGTACATTAAAAATTTCTAATTAAAAAAAAAAAACACAAAATAACATGACACTTCCAAAGGTATTATTATTCTTTAGCAACAGAACCCAAAGAAAATGAAATAAATGAATTGCCTGACAAAGAATTCAAAAGAACGACTAAAAGGAAGCCTAACAAAATATAAGAGCATACAGAGAGATAATTCAACAAAATATGGAAGACAATTCATGATATGAATGACAAATTCATCAAAGAGAAAACTCACTCAGGTCTGGGAATCTATTAAAGGGCTGTGAATTTATTTTGTTATTCGCATCAGATCTTTGTTCACCATATGTAAATTATTTTCTTTTCTTTTGGCTTATTCAGACCAACCAGGACTTCAGTAGCCTGTCCATCTGTTTCAACTCCAGAAATATCCTGATTCTTTAGTTGATACTAAATATCTCCCCCACGTGTCTGTCAGTTTGCCATACTGTGGGGCTGAAGGCTATGACACCAGTTTTACAGATACCATCAGGGTCACCCATGGTGGACAGGTTTCAGATGAGCTTCCATGTTAAGATAGACTAGAGAGAAAGACATGACTAACCCATTCCTGGAACAATTAGCCATTGAAATCCCTATGAACAGGAGAGAAACACTATCAGATATAGCGTGAGAAAATGAGCCCCTCAGGTTGTAAGACACTTATAAGATGACTAGAGAAGAGCTGCCTCCTCAAAGTAAAGTTGATCTTAATGAGGAGAATGGAGAAGAGCCCCAGGGACCTCCATTTGCTGATGTGGCATAACTCAAAATGAGAAGGAACAACTGTAAACATCCATTAATAATTGGAACATGTAATGTACATGGTATGAACCTAAGAAAATTAGAAATCATCAAAAGGGAAATGGAGAACAAAAACTTCAACATTCTAGGCATCAGTGAGCTAAAATGGATGGGCGTGGGCCATTCAGTATCAGATAATCATATGGTCAACTATGCCAAGAATGACAGATTAAAAAGAAATAGAGTCTCATTCATCACCAAAAAAGACATCTCAAGATCTGTCCTGAAATATAATGCTGTCAGTGATAATTAATGACTGGAATGCAAAAGTTGGAAACAAAGAAGAATACTCAGGAGTTGCAAAATGCAGTGTTGGTGATAAAAATGATGCTGGAGACTGCATTATAGAATTGTTTCAGACCAATGACATTTTTACTGCAAATACATTTTTTTCACTGCCATAAACATTGACTATACACATGGAATTCACCAAATGGAACATAGAGAAACCAAATTGACTACATTTGTGCAAAGAGATGATGGGAAAGTTCAATATCAAATGTTGGGGTGAGGCCAGGTGCTGATTACAAATCAGACCATCAATTACCAATATGCAGGTTCAAACTGAAATTGAAGAAATTTACAAGTATACAAGAGCCTTGAGTATATCTCACCTGAGTTCAGAGACCACCTCAAGAACAGGTTTGGTGAATTAGAAACTAATGATCGAAGACCAGATGAGTTGTGGCATGACATCAGAGACATCATTCATGAGAAAAGAAAAAGGTTATTAAAAAGACATGAAAAAAAGAAAAGACCAAGTTACATGTCAGAGACTCTGAAACTTGCCCTTGAATGTCAGGCAGTTAAAGTAAAAGGAAGACATGACAAAGTGAAAGAACTAATCAGAAAATTTCAAAGGGCAGATTGAGAACATAAAATCAAATATTATAATGACATGTGCAAAAATTTGCAAATAGAAAACCAATAAGGAAGAACATAACTGTTTTTCTAACACATAAGAAATTGAAAAAATTCAAGCCTCGAATGGCAATAGTGAAGGGTTCTACAGGGAAAATACTAAATGATGCAAGAAACATCAAAAGATGGAAAGAATACACAGAGTCATTATACCAGAAAGAAGTGGTGGGTCACCAACCATTTCAAGAGGTTGCATATGATCAGGGACCAATGGCACTGAAGGATGAAGTGGAAGCAGCCTTGAAGGAATTGGCAAAAAAACGCCCCTTGGAATTGATGAAATACCAATAAAAGATGTTTCAACAAACAGATGCAGCACTGGAGGTGCTAACATGTTTATGCCAACAGATTTGGAAAATAGCTACCTGGCCAACTGAGTGGAAGAGATCCACAATTGTGCCTATTCCCAAGAAGGGGGATACAACTGAATATGGAGATTATCAAACAGTGTCATTAACATCACACACAAGTAAAATTTTGCTAAAGATTGTTCAAAAGTGACTGCAACAGTATATAGACAGGAAACTGCCAGAAAATCAAGCCAGATTCAGAAGAGGTCATGGCACTAGGGACATCATTGCTTCTGTCAGATGGATGTCAACCAAAAGCAGAGAATACCAGGAAGAGGTCTATCTATGTTTTATTGACTATATAAAGGCATTTACTGTGTGGATCATAACAAATTATGGAGAATATTGCACAAATGGGAATACCAGAGTACTTAATTGTACTCATGAGGAATCTGTACATGAACTAGGAGACAGTTGTTCAAACAGAACAAGTTAACACTAGTTTAAAGTCAATAAAGGTATGTGTATCCTTTCATCCTACCTCTTTAGTCTCTATTCTTAGCAAATAATCTGAGAAACTGGACTTTATGAAGAATGCAGTATCATGATTGGATGAAGACTCATTAACAACCTGTGTTATGCATATGACACAACTCTGTTTGCTGAAAGTGAAGATTTACTGATGACCCAACTCAATGGCACCTAACAACAACAACAAATATCTCTGTGGGTTGAGCCACTCAATTAGTGATTTGACTTTTTTTTCCTATATGGTACCTATAGCCATCTTTTCTCTGATAGCTAAATGGAATCATTTGGCCTCTACCAATCCTGAAGTCCATTACCAACATTGAATTCAGGAAACTGTTCAGTGGCCAAATTTTCCATCATTTCTGTTTTACACAGACTAGGCTCTACAGAGCTTGTCAGGGGTGCTGGTGATTCCTAATGTATGCATTTCTCACAGCCCAATAAGGTATCCTCTAGACTAGTAATCAGAAAACTATTGCCTGTTGGCAATCCAGACCCTTCAACCTATTTTGTAAGTAAAGATAAAGCTTTTTTGGAACACAGCCACTCTTCTTTATTTATGTACTATCTGTAGCTGCTTTTTGCTCTGTAATGGCAGCAATGAATATTTGCTACAGAAACCTTATGGCCTCAAAAATACCTTAATATTCCTACTCTAGACATTTCGATGGAACACAGAAAGTGGGTTATCAGGTCATTGATAGATCTACTAGCCATTAGCTACCTGTAGCTCTGGGCACTTCAAATGTGGCTACTCCAAATTGATAAGTGCTATAGTGTTAAAAGGGCTGGGATTTAGCTCAGTTGGTAGAGCACTGCGCTGTGGTCTCTAAGGTCCCGAGTTCAATTCCAGGCACATCAAAAATGGGAGAAGGACCTGGCAATCCACTCCCAAGGCAATCCCAAAACAGTCAGCCATTGAAAACCCTGTGAGGTTCGCTGTGAGTCGGATACCGACTTCATGGCACTTAACAACAACAACAACATAGTGTTAAAAGGGGCTGGGATTTACCTCAGTTGGTAGAGTGCTGTGCTGCAGTCTCTGAGGTCCCTAGTTCAATTCCCAGCACCGCAAAAATGGGAGAAGGGCCTGGCAATCCACTCCCATGGCAATCCTGAAACAGTCAGCCATTGACAACCCCATGAGGGTCAACTATGAGTTGATACGGACTTGACGGCACATGTTTAAATGTTAATTTGTTAGATATATTGGATTAAATAAAATATGTTGTTAAAATTTATTTCACCTGTCTTTATTTTTAATATGACTACTAGGAAATTAAAAGCTATATATGTGATGAATTATATTTCTGTTGGACAGCACTCATACTCATTGATGAATTATATTTCTGTTGGATAGCACTCATATATAGTATACCAAGGAAATTTGGCCATTTCAATTTCATTTAATATAGGTCACTTTGGGGTCCAATTTCAGTAAAATAATTGAGCCAAATATTAGACTTAGTCCTGGCCAGTTGAACTAACACAAACATCTAGGATCTCTGTGTGTAATAAGTATATTCATACATCAAATTCAGCTCAATCAAAAAATCATATTTTCACGCTGTATTCCATCCTTTTTGGGATCCATTCTGTCTATATAAATTATTAAAATCTTATAATTCTTTTGGAATATATTGCATCTCCTTACAAGTCAAACTTTGTACCTTACTACTAGAGGTATATTGTAAATTTAAGGATGATTATAGATCTAGAAGCAATCAATGACAGTTATAAGGATGAATCCTGAAGAAGACCAGCTGTTCTGTGCAAAGCCTACCTCAGGAGAAGCCATTACACATTTTTCAGGCAAGAGGAAACAAACCAATCAGATAGAAGAACTTCTACCAATGCAGAATGCATGGTAGGCTATTGGGTATGATGTCCCAAGTTTTGTCAGAATCTGCCCATATGTTGCCATCCCAAATTTGTACATCCCAAAGATCCTGCAAGTTCAGAATTTCAACTTTAGTTTTAATATAGGATTAAACTTTTTATTTTATTTTTAGGAGTTTCGATCTCATGCTTATAGGAAGTAAAGGTTTCTTTTAGTCTGATTATAGAAGCTTTAAGATCCTTTACCCAGACCTTGACCTGGGAAAGGTGGATGCTGGTAACTAAGTCTGTGATAGTTGTTGCCTCTGTATGTAGTGATAGACTTAACATCATTGAAGATCAGCAGGGCCAGTGGTTGAGAAGAAAAACTTGACATGAAGCAAATGAGAAAGAAGACAAAGTGGATCCCCAATGACAAACTGAAATCTGCATCTCTCCCTACTTCCAACCTCAATGAACAGAGTTAACCACAGAAGAAGCTGGTGCTCTTTGTCACAGGGATGCACATATGGTTGACTAGGAATCAGAGAATCCAAAGGAGGAAATCTGACAGAAGTTGAAAGAGCTACAGGCCTAGATGCCCCATTCCAATAAAGGCGAACCATTACATAGGCAATGACAACATGAGGAAGCTGCAGTGGTACCTGTATCCCTACACTACCTTTCAGAGTCCAATAGCTGCTTCTTTACTTCTGCTTTCCAAATATCATGAAGTTTCTCTGTGACAAACTCTACTTCAGAACTATGCAGGAGGGCTAGGGGTGTGGCTCAGTAGTAGAGTAGTTTGCCTGGCATGTGTAAGGCCTGGATTTGACCCCTAGCAATGAAAAAACAAAACAAAACAAAACAAACAAACAAAAAAACGGTATAGGCAAGGCAAAGAGAATCTTGGAAATGTAATTTCAACTTAGTACATTGATACCGCTCACCACAGTGGAGCTGCATGCAGTGGCCCATGGCTATAAATTCAGGAACTCAAGAGGTGGAGACAGGAGGATCATGAGTTTGAGACCAGAGGCAGACTGTGTAGCTTAGTGAGACTTTGTCTCAAGGTAAGAAATAAATAAATATTGGCTAGGGGTACAGCCCAGAAGTAGAACGTTTGCAAAGCATCTGTGAAGCCCTAGGTTCAACACCTCAGCACCACCAAAAAAAAAAAAAAAAAAAAAAAAAAAAAAAAAAAAAAAAAAAAAAAAAAAAAAAAAAAAAAAAAAAAAAAAAAAAAAAAAAAAAAAAACCAGCATAGTAATAATATTGCTCATGCAAAATGTTGGTATAATATGCTTTTTTTCATGTTCCCACATTGTCTTTTTCCTAAGATGGGAAGGTTCATGTAAATAACCTGGACAATACTCTAGAAAAACTGGGAATCAGACTCACAGAAGAAGAACTTGGAAAGCTGTCAGAAAACCTGCAAGTTGATGGTAAGCACTGTAGATATCATCAGGGTTTCATTTTGTCTTTGCATTATATCTATTGTATTTGAAAATAGATTTAATTGGTGACAGATACATGTTAGAAAATTAGAGAAGAGCCCAATATTAAAATAATAATACATTTTTATTCTTTATTAAAATTAATTTAAAATCAGCATCATCTATCTGTTCCTACAAACATTGCTAAGGGTGCTGTTAGGATTTTTAAAAATCTAGATTGCTAAGAAAGCAAATTATAGGAATATGAAAAACTACAGAAAAGTCAACAGGCCCATTCATCTGTGTATTCCTTTGTCTACTGAAACCTTCATTCTAAAATTAATTCAAGGATTCTGATCATAGTTAACAATATCTTCAAGTTCCTTTTGCCTGTCTGATATCCTATGTTCTCTCATTTTTCTCTGCCTCAGCTGTGTGCTAATACATGAAGTTAAGTTACCAGAATACGTGGTCAACTCCAGTGGTATCTTCCATCATGGTTTATAATGGTTTCCAAAACACTGTGGAGAGTACATTATTCCTGACCCAGATTCTAATATGCAAGGAAACTTCTAATAATGTTGTTGTTGTTGTTGGGTGCCATCGAGTCAGGTCCAGCTCATTGTGACCTGTGTACAACAGAACAAAATACTACCTGACATTGCCATTCCCAGCACTATTGTCAGTGCTTCTCTGCTATTCATAGGATTTTTGATGACTGATTATTTTGGGGAATAGGCTACCATGTCCTTTTCCCTAGCCTACAGCACCCAAAATTCCCCAGCAGTCTCCCACCCAAGAACTAACCAGGCCCAGCTTTGCTTAGCTGCTGAGATCAGAGGGGATCAGATGCCAGGTGGTACGGCTGTAGACTCTATTATTAATGTACATAATCTTACTTCCTTGAGATCTAAGAATTTAATAAGTGCAGGTAAAATTAAGATATAAGGAATTTTATGGTATTTTCCCACAAGATATGTTTTAAGTTTATATTCTATAATTGTGACATTATCTTCATTGATCCTTTTCTTATAGCTGATGGGAAGGTTGATCTGAAAGAGGTGATGGATGGAATAAAAGCTGCTACAGGTAAGTGAGAAATTGTGAGTCTAAGACACTTAGTATTTGTAGTAATTGTATTTTATCATCGTCCCTTAATTAACATGTTAATTATTACATTTACCTCTTCATTTATTAAATGTCTAAAACCAATTAATAGCTTTTATTTGTTTTATGATAGAGTTTTCATTTATCTATTTTGCTCTTTTCTTTTTAGAGCAGCCAATCTCTGTAATAGTAAAATAACACATGAAGTAAACCTTTGGTAAAGACTTTAGATAACTTGTAAAGATGATGCTAACAAATTTTATTTCAGTTGATACAATTATTTCAAGTCACAGTATTCTAATTAAATATAAACACACAATGTAGATTTTAGTGGATGCCTAGTTGTCTTGCCACTATCATTATGAATGTCTTATTAGCATTTAGGGATCAAATCACTTTTCTTTGAATGTCATAGTCAGTGTACTTGTAGAGATCTGATTGGTTTCTACTCTTTATCCAGTACCTACTCAAGCAATGTAGACAGATTATTTTTCCCTGTTAGGAATCATTAGATGAAACTTTAAATTCATATATGTAATTATGTCTGTCTTTTTCAGGAGGGGAAGTGGATGCCAGATATGTGAAAACTGTTCTATCAAAAATGGGACTAGAGCTTACAGACAAGGAATTATTGAAACTGGTGAAAAATCTGCCTTTTGATGGTAAGCATTTCAAATATTGATGTGGCCTTGAAGCATTCTTAGCTTTTGAGATTTTTTTAAACCTCTAAAATTATTTCCATTTCCTAAGATTAAAAAATATCTATCTCTAAATAAGTAGAATGCTTACTTATTCCTGAGGGAAATTCTTACCTACACCACTTAACTTTTAGTTTGAGAATAAGCATCCCCATCATTTTTGAATTATGCCATCCAAGGGAAGACATTTCTAAGGTTACCTTTACCATGTAGACACCTTTAGGTAATAGTGGGAAGTAAGAGAGGGAAAATGGTGATGTTAAACTAGATTGGGATAAAAAGTGAGAGGTGGAATCACACACACACACACACACACACACACACACACACACAGACACAGAGTTGTAGAGTACCTTATATGCTAAATTTCCAGATTCACTATATTATAAACTTTCCCTAGTCTCTCAAGTTTTATTGTAATAGAAGAAATTTCTACAGAAAATCATGAAAATCTAAAATTTTTACTGAATCATTTTGGTGAATAACCACATTATTTCTATATAACCTGAATGTTTGCCTTTTTTATAGATGATAACAAGGTCTATAAGAACAGGTTATTAGAAGGTTTGAAGTCTCTAGAAGGTGAGTGAGAAACATAATTAGAATGCAAATGGGTCTGATATCTTCATATTTATACAGTTTGCATGATATTCAGTTTGTGGATGCTGCCATCTCTAATATGTTAATTGCAAATTTACACTTTGTAAGCTCTACCTTTACTTTAGCAGATATATCTCCTATATTCCATCTTAGAAGAAATGTTCCATACTTTCTTGTGACTTTCCAAACTTTTCAAGAAAGGAAATATCAAATTTAAAGTTTACATAGCACGAATTACAGAAAGGATTGCTGATGATTCAAAGAATTTGATCTGCAGCAGATAAAAACTAAATTGAGAGTTCAGTCATCAAAATCAACAAATAAAATCAACCCCACATATCATTTAAAGAATGTTGGCCTCTATATCCAGAATTCCCTGAACATTTGTTGAATGCCTTTGTGTGTGTGTGTGTGTGTGTGTGTGTGTGTGTGTGTGGTACTGAGAGTTGAACCCAGGGCCTCGTGCTTACATCCTCTGCAAGTGCTGGACCACTGAGCTGCACCCCCAGCCCAGTTTTTTTTACTTTTTGAGACAGGGTCTCACTAAGTTACGCAGACTGCTTCTGGTCTCGAACTTGCAATCCTCCTGCCTCCACCTCCCAAGCCACTGGGATTACAGGCATGCGCCACTGCGCCCAGCTCTTGAATGCCATTTTAAATTTTGTGTTGTGTAGGTCCCCAAGAAAAGACTCAAGGGACGTATCCTGAATTGTAACCTGCTAAGCGACTTCTTTATAGGCTTAAAATATTTGGTCTCTATGATAAAAAAAAAAAAATTGGCCATTAATTAGTTGATTTCCTTTTTCACTGTAGAAAAAGAATCTTTTTAAACCTAAGGTTAGTAAGCTTTAAGAGAATCCTTAAATAGGCTTTGGTGAGTAGATAACTGCCCTGAAATAGTATGCAAACTTTGGCAGTAATGATACGCTGCTCAAAAAAATTTACGATGAAGTTTCTGTATCAAGAAAGTGTAAGAACTTCTTTTTTGGCACCATTTAATATTGTTGTTGTTGTTAGGTGCCGTTGAGTCTGTATCCGACTCATAGAAACCCTCATAGGGTTTTCAATGGCTGACTGTTTCAGGATTGCCTTGGGAGTAGATTGCCAGGTCCTTCTCCCATTTTTGTGGTGCTGGGAATAGAACTCGGGACCTCAAAGACTGCAGCTCAGCGCTCTATCAACTGAGCTAAATCCCAGCCCCATTTAATATTATCAACTGTTATATTATTTAGGTGGGAAGGTCATTTTCAACAACCTGGACACTCTTCTGGACAATATGAATATCAAACTTACAGATAAGGAACTGAAAGATCTGATTCAAGGCATACATGTTGGTGGTGAGACACTTATTAGATATTATATATGTCTCTTTTGTGCTTCTATAATATAATCCTATGGGCTACATAGTTTATTGTTGTTGTTGTTAGGTGCCATTGAGTCAGGACTGACTCATAGTGACCCTCACAGGGTTTTCAATGGCTGATTGTTTTGGGATTGCTTCAGGAGTGGATTGCCATATCCTTTTTCCCACATAATTTACAAGTTACAGAAATTCTTTTCTCATAATTCTAGAGGCTTGGAAGTCCAAGACCAGGACACCTGCACCTGGCAAGGGCCTCTTTGCTGTGTTACCACAAGGCAAAGCCCTCATGGACTAATCACCTATTGAAAATCCTACCTCTTAATACTGTTAAAATGGAATTAAATTCAAAATGAGTTTTTAAGAGGGTTTAGACTTATTGGGGGCTTACAGTTAGAGGATTTTAGTCCATAGAGGTGGAAGGTATGGTGGCAGGGTAGGCATGGCAGAGCCTGTGGCACAGAACCTCATATCTTGGTGGTCAGGAATCAGAGCAGAGAGTCAAAACAAGTTTTGAAGGGGACAGACATTCAAACTATAAGATCATAGCTACCCTGAGGAGAGTTTAGTTGAAAGAAACTTTGAATATGTTTAAAGGAACAAATGTCCTTTCCCATAAGGAAAAGGGAAAATCCAAGAAGATCACTGTAGAAGGTACTGTATCATGTCATTGACCAAAGCATAGTGAATATCATTTAAGCATATGAGCAACCAGTTTACTATGTCAAAATTAAGACCTTATCCTTTGGTACATATGACATTTATGCTCTCTGTAAGTGTTGTGTAGTAGTAGTCTTCTACATATTGAGTACAAAAATACAACTCTTGATATGGACCTAACTTCTGAATAACTTCTCCTTACTAATATAAATAAACTTGAGATAGTATAAGCCAGAAATTTGAGATAGTATAAGCCAGAAAAACATTATAATTGTTTTTGTTATTTTAAGTTTTTTAATTGACAGAGTTTAAATATATCATGTTCACATTCTTCTGAAAATGCCTATATATTGTAGAATGATTAAATGCAGCAAATTAACACATATACCATTTTTGTGGTGAGAGAACATAAAATCTCTCTTCACAAATTTTTAAAAAATGTAATCCATTGCCAGGCACAGTGGCACATGTTTATAACCTCAATGACTCGAGAGGCTCAGGCAGGAGGATCACAAGTTTGAGGCCAGAGGCAGCCTTGCTAACTTTAGCTAGGCCCTGTCTCAAAATTGAAAAAATGAAAAATAGGCAAAAGGTGCAGCTCCATAGTAGAGCACTTTCAAAGTATGTGCAAGACCCTGGGTTCAACCACCAAGTACCACAAAAACTTAAAAAAGAATATAATCCATTATTATTAATTATAGTTACCATATTCTACAGCAGATCTTTTGAACTATTCCTCATATGTAGCTGAAATTTCTTATTCTTTGACCAATGTTTCCCCAACCTTACCCTAACTTCCAGCCCCTTTTAGCCACCATGAGTTCAACTATTTTACATTCTACCTATATGTGAAATCATGCGATATTTTTCTTTCTGTACTTGACATTTCACTTAACATGATGTCTTCCAGTTTCATCCATTTAATCATAAATAACAGCAATTCCTGCTTTTTAGAGGATGAATAGTATTCCATTTTATACCAGCATATATGCCACATTTTCTTTTATTCATTTAACTATTGATGTGCACTTAGATTGAGTCTGTATCTTGGCTCCTATGAATAATGCTACAGTGAACATAGGAGTGCAGATAACTCTTCAACATACACATTTCATTTCCTTTGGATATACACATAGATGAGATTGCTAAATCACGTGGTCATTCTACTTTTAGTTTTTTGAAGATCCTCTGTACTGGTTTCTATAATGGCTGTAGTAATTTGTATTCCCATCAGTCATGTATAAGGGTTGCCTTTACTCCGTATCTTCTCCAACATCTGTTATCACTTATCTTTTCATAATAGCCATTGTAACAGATGTGACGGTATATATCATTGTGGCTTTAATTTGCATTTCTCTGATGTTTAGTAATGTTGAGCATCTTTGTATATACCTGTTGGCCATTTTTTATTTGTGTTGAAGAAATGTCTGTTTAGGTCCTTTGTCCATATGTTTAATTGGTTATTTGTGGGGTTCTTTTTTGCTATTGGGTTGTCAGCATTCTTGTACGTATTTTAGTTATTAACCCTTATTATATATGTGGTTTGGAATATTTTTTCCAGTTAATAGGTTGCCTTTTCATTTTATTGATTGTTTCCTTTGCTGTGAAGGTTTTTAATTTGATGTAGTCTCATTTTTTTATCTTTGCTTTTTTAGCTGGAATTTTTGGTGTGATATCAAAAATAACCATTACCAAAACCAATGTCAAGAAGTTTCCCCCTATGTTCTCCACAGATAGTTTTATTGTTTAAGGGCTTACATTTAGATCATTTTCCATTTTGAGTTGATTTTTGTACGTATTGTAAGATAGGCTCAATTTCATTCTTTTGCATGTAGAAATCCTGTTTCTCCAGCACCATTTATTGAATAAACTGTTGTCATGGTTTGACTCTAAAATGTCCCCCAAAAGTCATATGTTTGAACATTTGGTCTCCAGCTGGTGGTGCTGTCCTGGGAGACTATGGAACTTTGGGAGGTGGGTTCTAGCTTTGCAGAAATAAATCACTGGGGTTGGGCCTTTGGTTTTACCCAGAACCCTGGTTCTGGTTCCAGTAGATGCTCTCTGCTTCTAATCCACTATGACATGAGATTTTTTTCTAAAGGCTGACACCACTACCTTCCCTGTTGCCATGCCTCCTCACTTCTATGGACTGTGATCCTCTGAACTGTGAGCCCTAGTAAATAATTTCTCCAATAGGTTTGTTTCAGTCAGATTCTCTGCCACAGTGACATATGAACTGACTAACACAGAAAATTGGTACTGGAAAGTGGGGTCATTTCTGTGCAGAAAATTGACCATGTCATTCTTAGACTATTAGAACTTGTTTGTGGGAGGAATTTGGAAGAGTTTGGATATGCAGGCAAGAGAAGCCCTGGAATGCTGTAAGCAGTGCTTGAGGGGCAGTTCTGGTCAGAGTTAGGATGGCCAGTAGTAATGAGAACAATAAGGAGAAAGATCAAGGAGTTTTAGAGGAAAATGAGGACTCTTGGGAATTGGGCTAGAGCCATTTGTGTTACATTCTGGCAAAGAGTTTGTCTGTGGTATGCATTTGTCCTAAAGATTTGAGTGAGAATCAATTTAAGAGTCCTGGACTAATTCACTTGGAGAAGTAACATGGCGGGTACAAGATTTTGGGTGTATGGATGGTTGTTTCTTGCTTCTTTTTGCCAGATTTATGATGAAAACATGACAGAAGGATATGAAAAATTTGAGTTTAAAGAGAAAGCTGTAGCCTGTCTAAGGTTGCTGTAGACAGGGTCAGCTAGAGCAAGGAGGCAGTATTGGTTAAAGAGATAAGTACCAATAAAGAAAAGCCAAACACCTTGCACTGGGAAAATAGAGATGGCCTAGAGCACAGAAGTTAGCCAGGCCCCTTCCATCTAAGACTTCCAGGTGTGAAACAGGAAGCCCATTTAAAAACAGTGTCTGAAAAGTGAGTGCCTACAGAACTCACTCCTGTAAAGGGTTTGATCAGAGGAGTGGCTTCTTGGCCTGGGCAGACAGAGGCTGCTACTGAAACCATGGTCCAGAATGGCCCAGATACAGCAGCAAATGTTGGAATTTTTCACTTGTTGCTGGTTATACAGACCTACAGAATACAAGAGTTAAGGGGTCACAAAGTCTGCCACCAAAGCTCCAGAAAATAGCCTATGAGACCAGGCAATGTCTAGCAAGGTTGAATTCCCTGTAGAAAGTCCTTGAAAGGCTTGTGCATGAAGCTTTGAATGTGGAGCCTAAACTGCACTGGAGAACCTAGGATATTAGAGATGCCAGCATCATGAAACATCTGCCAACAGAAGCTACTGGCAATGGGTGGAGCTAGCCCAAGAGGGCCATGTGTGCTGCAAATGGCAGACTCATGAGAGCAGAGCGACCTAAGTTTGCTTGAGCCAAGATGATGCCAGATGCCAAATGATGCCATGTGTGCCCAATGCCAGGCATGGAACAATAGGATTTGTTGTTTCACCAGTAGGATATCAATCTTACTTTGGATCAATCTTTCCTTTCTGTGCCCCTATTTCTCCATTAGATCCACACAATCAAATGCTTTTGCATAGTCAATAAAATATAGATAAACATCTTTTTGATATTCTCTGCTTTCAGCTAATATCCACCTGACATCAGCAATGATGTCCCTAGTTCCCCGCCCTCTTCTGAATCCCATTTGATTTTCTGGTAATTCCCTGTCTATATACTGCTGCAGTCACTTCTGAATGATCTTTAGTAGAATTTTGCTGGTGTGTGATATTAATGATATTGTCCGATAGTTTGCACATTCAGTCGGATCCCCTTTTTTGGGAATAGGCACAAATATGGATCTCTTCCAGTCAGTTGGCCAAGTAGCTGTTTTCCAAATCTGTTGGCACAAACAGGTTAACACCTCCAGTGCTGCATCTGTTTGTTGAAACATCTCTATTGGTATCCCATCAATTCCTAGGGCCTTGTGTTTTGCCAGTTCTTTCAAGGCAGCTTCCACTTCGTCCTTCAATACCATTGGTTCCTCTTCGTATGCAACCTCTTGGAATGGTTGGTCATCTACCAATTCTTTCTTGTATAATGACTCTGTGTATTCTTCCCATCTTCTTTTGATGTTTCCTGCATCATTTAATACTTTCCCTGTAGAATCTTTCACTACTGCCACTCGAGGCTTGAATTTTTTCTTCACTTCCTTAAGCTTGAGAAACACAGAGCGTGTTCTTTCCTTTTGGTTTTCTGCCTCCAGCTCCTTGCACATGTCATTATAATCTTTGTTTTTGTCTTCTCGATCTGCCTTCTGAAATCTTCTGTTTAGTTCCTTAACTTCATCATGTCTTCCCTTTGCTTTAGCTGCTCGACGTTCCAGGGCAAGGTCCAGTGTCTCTTTTGACATGTAATTTGGTCTTTTCTTTTTTTCTTGTCTTTTTAAGAACTTTTTGCTTCCTTCTTGAATGATATCTTTTATGTCATGCCGCAACTCTTCTGGTCTCCTGTCATTTGTGTCTAATGCATTAAACCTATTTTTGAGGTGGTCTCTGAACTCAGGTGGGATATACTCAAGGTCATATCGTGGCTCTCCTATACTTGTTCTAATTTTCTTCAGCTTCAGTTTGAACTTGCATATGAGAAGTTGATGGTCTGATCCACAGTCAGCACCTGGTCTTGTTTTGACA
>VMDO01036574.1:0-15030 GCA_007922755.1 Pedetes capensis
CCTTCTTCCTCTCTCTCTCTCTCTCTCTCTTTCTCTCTCTCTCTCTCCCCCTCTCTCTTTCTCTCTCCCCCCCTGCTGTCACTTCACTCTTTTCTCACTCAGACCCTCCCGCCCTCCTCTCTTGACCCCCGGCCATTGCTTCAGACCCACTGGGATAATACAGGCTAATCGTTCCATCTCTAAATCTTTATTCACAGCCTCAAGTCCCTTTTGCCATGAGGAATCCGTGTGGTCACAGGGATAAGGGTGTGGACATCTCTGAAGGGGAGGGGACAGTATTCCACTTAGCACAGCGGGTGGCCCTGAGCCAGTCCCCCCACACCTTGCAGGATCAGCTCCTGCCTTGGCCCCAGGGTCCTCCCAGTGCACAGAGCCATCAGTTTGTCGGCTTTCACTGTCCCACGATGGCACCCAAGGCCCTCTTGGCCAAGTGGGGTGTTAGGAGACCCTCAGAAGTGGCCTGGGCGCCCCAGAGCCTGGGGAGGGTGGTGTGAAGAGAGAACTCAGTTCTGCACAGGGCTTTCAATTTGCAAAGCAGCGAACTCCTAATGCAGCACCTAACTCTATGTGGGGCGCACGCCTCCCGGTCCAGCCTGGAGGTTGGGATGGGCAGGCGCCGCCACACACACAGGATACTAAACATAATTCACTCGGGACCCTTGGGTGAGGGGCGCGGACTCCTGCGGCCCTCAGGAAGCCAGCGGAGATGGGAGAAAGGAAAAACCTCAGGCGCCTTTGCCTTCCAGGGCCAAACACCTGTGTTGGTGGTCTCAGTGGTCACGAGGAGACAGCTGTTGCTTCATCGGTGATCAGATGGAGAGCAGGTTCTTTCCTTGTTGATGGTTGCTGCGGGGAGAACGTTCTTTCCTCACTGAAGGTCCCGGTGAGAGATCGGGAGAGCCGTTTCCCCATCCGTGGTCCAGGCAGGAACGGGCAAGAAGGTCATCAAGGATTTCTCGGCAACGTGGTCACCAGTGAACGAGCGTGGGGAATTAGCAAGTGTACTTGCCCCCGCTGCAGGCACAGGACCCTGAGGCGCAGAGTAGCCAGGCCACTCCACAAGGGACTCTACCTGCACTCCTAGCTGTGGGGCCAGTGCCCACTCCTCTCCACGCGCTGCCCAGATTAAGAACAGGGCAAGAGGGAAAGCTGCCGCCCTGCCCCTGCACCTGGCAGTCACCCCAAGATTGACCCAAAGCTCCCCCTGCTTTGAGGATATTTGGCAGGAATCTTAATCCTTGAGATTCCCTAAGAAGCATCTCTCACACATGCAGACTCACCTGTGCCCACCCAGGGCACACAAACGCCAAGCCATCTTGCTCCCTGTGCCCCCTCAAAGTGTCAACAAGCTAGAGAGTCCGCTGACTTGAGTCTTTGCTCCACCATCTACAAACTGTGTGACCTTGAACAAGTTACTTCACCTCTCTGTGCCCCAGATGTTGAGCTCTTCAGTGAGGACAAGGACAGTACTTGTCTCACAGGGGCCCACAGCAGTGATGTCGGACAGTGCGTGTGTGAGTTGTGGCAAAGCCCTTGGCTCACAGCAAAGGCTTGGTAAATGGTATGTCGCTGGCGTCGCTCCAGCTGGCGTTATTCCGAGTCCTTGGGCACCAGGGTTGGAGCGATGAAGAAGGTGGGAGATTGCAAGGGGTGCCATGGACCCCATGCTCAGGGAGCCACAGGGTGAGGGTCAAGGAGATGGGGCCTACAGGGCAGGCGCTCAGCCTGCGGGCTCACGCCTGCCGCCCCATGGGAGCCAGGCTCCGACTGAGTGGCGGCCCCTGAGGGGTCTGACTGAGTCCCTTTGCTCTCCACAGAGTCAGGCCTCCAGGTTGGGATGACCTGGAAGTGGAGCAGGAGACAGTGTCTTGGCTGCAGCCAAAGCCGTCAACCCCTCTCCATCCCCCGCCAGTGCAGCCTCACGTTCTGGCAGGTCATGAGAGAGAGAGACAGGCTTATCCCAGAGCAGGAAAAAGTGATGCATTCAACTTCATCAAAATTAAAAACTTATGCTCTGCCTCAGACCCACTAAGAAAATCAGGCAAGCTATAGACTGTAAGGGCTGGGATTTAGCTCAGTTGGTAGAGCGCTGCTCTGCAGTCTCTGAGGTCCAGAGTTCGATTCCCAGCACCACAAAAATGGGAGAAGGACGTAGCAACCCACTCCCAAGGCAATCCCGAAACAGTCAGCCATTGAAAACCCTATGAGGGTGGCTATGAGTTGGATACCGACTCGACAGCACCTAACAACAAGAAGATAGACTGTAAGAAAATATTTACAGACCACATATCCAACAAAGTAGTAGTATCTATCATAAAGAACTCTTAAATGTCAATATTCAAAAACAGCCATCCAAGCTGGGCATGAAATCCCAGCACCTGTGAGGCCAAGGCAGAGGATCGAGAGTCCAGGACCAGCCTGGGTTACACAGCAAGACCCTGTCTGAAAAGAAAAGAGAAGAGAAGAGTCCAACTAGAAAATGGGCAAAGTACATGAACACATTAGCCTGAAAAAAAATTACAAATGACAAATAAGCCCATTAGGATGTTTTCACATCTTAACATCACTAGCCATTAGAATAACACACATTTAATCCATAATATCACTGCTCACCTATCTAAATGGCAAAAATAGCTGGCACTCAGGAAGATGAGGCAGGAACATCTTGAGTTCAAGACCAGCCTGGGCTTCATAGGAGACATTGTGTCAAACAAATAAATAGGCAAAAATAATATATAATGACAACACCAAATGCTGGTGTGGATGCAGGGAAATTGGAGGCTCCCACATAGCCCTGTGGCATCTGATCCTGTCAGATCTCGGAAGCTAAGCAGGGTCGGGCCTGGTTAGTACCTGGATGGGAGACCGCCTGGGAACACCAGAAGCTATAGGCTTGGGAGAAGGACCTGGCAACCCCCTCCCAAAAATCAATCTGCCATTGAAAACCCTATGAACAGCAGAGAAGCACTGACAATAGTGTTTCCGCTGTTGTACAGAGAGTCGCTATGAGTCGGATACTGACTCGACGGCACCTAACAACAACAACAACAACAACAACATTGCTGTTGAGGCTGTAAAGTGGTAGGATGTAAAGCCTCTCTGGAAAACAGGCAATTTCTTAAAAATCTAAACATGCAACTGCCACACGATGTAGCGATTACACTCCTGGGCACTTTTCCCGGGCAAATGAAAACTTATGTTCACACAAAAACCTATACATGAATGTTTATAGCAGCTTTGTTTTTGACATCCCCAAAAGAGAAGCACCCCAGATGTCCTTCAACAAGCAAACGGCTAAACGAATTGCCACATACTCACACCGTGGACAACAGTTCCCCAGTGAAACAAGCTGTTGCTTCCTGAAAACTACCTGGAAGGGTTTCCAGAGAATGGGGTGAGTGGAGACAGCCTTCTCAAAAGGGACCATACTGCACAATCACATTTATATGGTGTCCCTGGAGTGACAAGATTATAGAGGTGGGGAGCAGATCTGTGAGGACCAGGAGGTGGCAGAGAGAGAGACGGTGACATAAAAAGGCAATGGGGGGATCCTTGCAGTGGTGATGGAATGTTCTATATTTCTATTTTCTAGTGACTTTGATGTCAATATCCTGGTCGTGATATCAGACTGCAGCCTTATAAGGCGTCACCCATAAAGGAACCCGGGTACAAGAGATCTCTGCATTCTTTCATTATAACTCCATGTGAATCTACAATTATCTCAACGTAAGAAAGTTTAATTTAAAAGAAGAAGAGGTGCTTGGCGAGGTGGTGAACACCTGTAATCCCAGCGGCTCGGGAGGCAGAGGCAGGAGGATCCCAAGTTCGAGACCAGAGGCAGTCTGCATAACTTAGTGAGACCCTGTCTCAAAAAGGTAAGAAAATGGTCTGGGGGTGCAGCTCGGTGGTCCAGCACTTGCAAAGCATGCATGCATGAGGCCCTGGGTTCAACCCCTAGTACCACACACACACACACAAACAAACAAACAAACAAACAAACAAACAAAGAAGAGGTGGGTCCTTGCAGTCACACACACCAAGAGGCTGGATCGTATGGCCTCAAAGGTCCCTCCAAAGACACTGTAGCTCTTCGGCAGCATGTGGCTGGGAAGAGCTCTTATCTCCCCCCCAGCGCGGTGGGGCCCTTGTGCCCAGACTAGACACCCCAGCATTTGCTCCAGTAGGGCTTCTGCCCGAGCGTCCCCATCCGTGCAGACTTGCTCACTACCAAGCACCTGTGGACCCACTCAGGCCCCCCACTCCCAGAGTGTGGTCACCAGAAGTGTGGCACCTGTCTCATGTGACCTCTGCGTCTGGGGGCTGTGTCCAGTTGAGCACAGCGGCAGAGGGGAAACTCAGCTTTAGTACCAAAGATGGACACAAATATGTGCACAACTGTGTTCAAAACTTTAAAATGAACTCTGCACGTGGAAACATATAATAACCGGTGGCTGTCACTGTAGAATGCCCTGGCTCAGACAGGCGGGCCCCTGGTGACCACGCAGCACCCATGGTCAGTCCTGCCAGGGAATTCCTGGTCTCAGAACCCCTGCTGCCTCCTCACTGCCCCCCCCCATTACAATGGAAAAGTTCCAAAACAAGGCAGCTGTTTAAATGCACAGTGTAAAGACACCCTTCCAAGACGCAGTGTAGATGTGGGATATGGGGTGTGAGGTGCGGGTTGTGGGGTGCCGGATGTGGAGTGCCGGGTGTCCGACGTTTCCACCAGGGCATTTCTCAAACTCACAGAACTTCGGAAGGGCCCAGAGCCCTGGCCGACTGGGAGTTTTGATTCCGTAGGTCCGAGGGTGGAAAATCTGCGCTCCTCACAAGGGTGGCGCTGAGAGAGCAGGCCCGCCACACCCAGGACCACAGCCCAGGGCGATTTTTAGGTGGGGATCCTCTTGTTTATCCCAGCCCTCCGCATCCGGCGCTGCACCCCGTGACCCAGGACAGAGATGAGTCTGATGGTCAGTCAGTCGGATTTTTCCTCGGGCTCCGGTTCCTGGCGGCTGGCTCAGGCCCGGCTTGGGCAGGGCGGCGCTCGGTGGGCGTTCAAGAATTGCCGAGGGGTGGGTTCCGGCGTCCCCAAAGCTGGCGGATCCGACCCGCAGGGTGACCTGGGCACGCCCTGCCCAGTGGGCGCCGCCCACAGCCTGCGCAGTGCACAGAGTGGGGGACAGGGAGGGGGACAGCTCGGGCTGCTGGGCGGCCCGGCTCCCGACCCCAGCGCGGACCCCGCAGAGCACCTGGAGTCCCCCGGGCGACTCTTATCCGAGGTGCGGCCTGGAGGAGGAGCCTTGGCTATGTGGGCGGGGCTTCGCCTGGTGGGCGGGACCATGGCGGGCCGGGCGGTTCTCTGCTGGGAGGGGAGAGGCCTGGGGGGCGGGGGCCTGGGGCGGGGCGGGGCCTCGGACGCCCCTCCCCCGGCCCGGCCCTGCCCAGCTCTGCGCGTTGTCGGCGGCAGCAGCAGCGCAGGGACGGAGGTGAGCGGCGGCTGGTCCCAGAGGCCGGGCTGGGCGGGTCGCGGGGCCCGGAGGGCGGCAGGCGTCCCCTGCGGCACGCGAGGCCCCGGGGCGGCGCCGGCGGAGCGGGGTGTGCGGGTGTGTGGGTGTGTCACGCCTAGTGCCTCCCGAGTCCGGCAGGGGTCGGCGCGATCTGCCGGCACAGGCGGCCCCTGGAGGGGGTCCAGCCTCCGCGCAGCCTCCCGGGACTTCCCAAGCTCATCTCCCCCAGGCCTCAGCGCCGCCCCGCCCCCTTCTCCTCTGCGGCTCTGAGTTTCTCTCCGAGTCTGTGGGTGGGTCGCTCTGGGGCTGCATCCAGCCCCCCCCCCCGTCCAGCCGCCTGGTAATGCGATCGCCCCCCCCCGCAACGCCACCCCCTGCCCTTGGCAGCTCTCCCCTTCCTGTCCATTGCCCCCCTTAACAGTGCAAACAAAGATGGTCGTGGGAGGGGCACCCTCGTTCCAGAGCCCAGCCTGGCTCCGGCAGCTGCCCCCACCCCTCTGGCCTCTGGCCTGGGCCTCCAGCCACCATCCTGGCAGAGAGCTGGCCCCGCAGAGCAGATGGGGGCAGGTCCAAGGCAGCAGGCAGATGCCCTCGCAGAGGCCCCAGGGCCAGAGCAAGTAGGGGTCTGTGCTTGAAGAACCTGGAGGCCCCTCCCCCTCCCCGACAGGTGGGGATGGCAGGCAGATCTGTCTGACCAGGGATCTGAGACTCTGGCCAAATGGGATCGGTCACTAGAATCCGATCCCATGAGCAGGGCCCCACGCTTTCCAAGATTGTCTTCACTGGAGCCAAGGTGAGGGAGAAGCGTGGGGTTGGGGGAGGGTCCCTGGCCTGCGGGACACAGGATGTGGTCTTGGCCTGCCCTGGGGGGCCGCTTCTTCCCTGAGGCCTCTACTTCCCCCAAGGTGGCCCCTGAGCCATGAGGACAGTGAGGCTTGACATTGCTGTGGAGATGATTAGCAATGCGTGTCCCAGATCCCAGAGGCCCGAGGCCCATTCTCGGGACTGGGGCTGGACGGCCCAGCCCCAGCGTGGAGAATCCTTGCTGGGGGCGAGCTAGGGACCCTCCAGGGAGGTCCCAGGTCCCAGGCAGTGCCTGACAAAATGCAGACTCCTGGGCCCCATCCCGAGACATCTGACTTTTCCCATGCCATTTCCACCCCGGCTCCGGTGCACACTCAGGTTGAGCCACACTGGGTGGCGGCACGGGATAACAGGGCCAAGGATGCTCCTTCCTGTGGTTGGCACGCAGCATGGCAGACCCAGGCACGGCTGCTGTTGGGGTCGGGGCTTTGCACTATGCCCCTTTCCAAGCCCAGGTTCCATTCCAGTCAGAGGGCGTGACGACCTCCCATCCCAGCAAGTGGCCTGGGGTTTCCAGGCCTTTGTTTGAGTTGTGGAGCGGGGTTGCTGTGGAGCCAGGCCAGCCTGAGTCAGCATCCCAAGTCCACCACTGGCCGGCTGTGTGGCCCTGGGTGAGTCGTTTTGCTTCTCTGGTCCTCAGAGTCTTCATCTGAAAGCTGGGAATCATAACATTCCCCCCACACACTAGGGTAACTGGTGGGTCTGATGGCATGCAATGTGTGACACATCATGAGTACATAGGATGCGGGTTTAACAGTGACAGGGTGGTCACACGTGTGTAGGGCGACAGTTTTGACTGCTGGTGGGAGGGACAGTGCCATGGGTTTACTTCCTCGCCAGCAGGGAAGGTGTGTGTGCGGAAGTGTGGTTGTTGTTGTTGTTAGGTGCCGTCGAGTTGAGTCCGACTCATGGCGACCCTCATAGGGTTTTCAATGGCTGTTTCCGGATTGCCTTGGGAGTGGGTTGCCACATCCTTCTCCCATTTTGCGGTGCTGGGAATTGAACCCAGGACCTCAGAGACTGCAGAGCGGCACTCTACCCACTGAGCTAAATCCCAGCCCGGAAGTGTGGTTGGCTGATGTCTTTTTGTGTCTAACAAAAGGGCTGGGCCGTCGGGGCGGAACCACTGGAGGGCAGAGTGCAGAGCAGGCAGTGAGGTGTGACAGGCGGGCTCCGGGAGCTGACGGCATTGCCACCCACAGCCCGGTTACAGTGCTCATGGACTGGGGCCGTGCTCTCCCAGGACACGCTGGGGCGTCGGGGCTCTCGGATGCTCCCCTGGAGGGATGGGAAAGTCACTCACTCACGCACTCACTCTTCCTCCACGACCTTCCACAGGCCTGCAGGTGCCAAGGAGGCCCCTCAAGACAGGGACACCCTCGAGAAAGGGAACTGGCCACACGTCGTGCTGTGTGCATGCAGAGCTGGAGGGTCGATGGCAGCGACAGCCGTCCCCAGCTCGTACGGCAGGGCCAAGCATCCTGCTCCAGACGCCCAGGATGGCCACAGGGTGCTGAGCGGGACCGGGTCAGAGATGAGAAGTGTCAATCAGAAGGTTGGGCCATTGCAAGGGCAGGGCTTGGTGGAACAGGAGGTGGCTTCCTAGTGACCATACAATGATACAACACTGTTTTTATCTTTTAACCCCATCCCTCTTTTATATCTTAAAATTGGATCTTGGCGGGGGAGCATGTAGTGAGAGGAGACTTTTTTTTTAACGGTACTTGGAGTTGAACCCAGGGCTTCACGCTTGCATGCTCTGCAAGTGCTGGACCACTGAGCTGCGCCCCAGCCCATTTTTTTACTTTTTGAGACAGGGTCTCACTGTTACACAGACTGCCTCTGGTCTCGAACTTGCGATCCTCCTGCCTTCACCTCCCTAGCTACTGGAATTACAGGTGTGCTCCACGGCGCCCGGCACAAGACTTTTTTTTTTTTTTTTGAGAGACCAGATCTCACTGTGTTGCCTAGGCTGGCCCTGAACTCCTGGGATCAGGCCATGCTACAGGCACCTGCCACCGGGCCCGGTTGGGACGCCGCCTTTGAGGTTCCTGGAGGAGCATATTTCTTAGCGACTTCAGAAACCCTAAATCTGGGAGAGCGGCCCAGGGTTGGTGCTGCCTTCAGGCCTTGGCTTCAGCCTCAGACCTGCCGCTGTGGGCGGCCTGGGTCGAAGAACCAGCAGGAGCTGGGACGGGCAAAGGGCTGGACCCCAGAGGCAAGGCCATCTGCTGTCAGGAGCAGCCCAGCTTCTCTGAGCTGTGGTTCTGTCCAGGTCTTTGCAGAGCAAGGGGGGGAATAAACAGCTCAGGGCCTGAGGCGAGGTGTGGAGCGGGGCTGCTCCGGCGGAGCCTGCCTGGCCCTCCCCAGCCGTGCAGCCTTCGCAAGTTCCTCGGCTGCATCTGCCTTGATATCAGCGGCACCACCTTACAGCCTGTCGTGAGAATTAAGGGACAAATATGAGGGATGACAGGTAAGGGACAGCTCCCGCCGGAAGTGTTCTGTTAGGAAGCAGTGGGGGGTTGCTGTGGTAGGAACGTCTGGGAGTAACAGGCTGCAGTGATGTCACCTGGCACTGCTGTAGTCCTGCAGGGCTGTCGTCCTGAAGGCGTGTGATGCTGTGGGCTTGCCGTGTCATGGTGTTACAGTGCCACGGTCTTGTGGTCTTGCAGCGCTGTCATCCTGCAGGGCTGTGGTCTTGCAGTCTTGCAGTGCATGGTCGTATAATCTTGCAGCACTGTGGTCTTGCAGCACCGTGGTCTTATGGTCTTGCAGCGCAGCGCTATGGTCTTACAGTCTTGCAGCACCATGGTCTGATAATGTTGCAGCGCTTTGGTGTTACAGTCCTACAGCACCGTGGTCTTGCAGTCTTGCAGCACCTTGGTCTTGCAGCACTGTGGTCTTATGGTCTCGCAGCATAATGGTCTTGCAACGCTGTGGTCTTATAGTCTTGCAGCTCTATGGTTTTATAGTCTTGCAGTGCCGTGGTCTTAGAACATTGTGGTCTTATGGTCTTGCAGCGCTGTGGTCTTATAGTACCGTGGTCTTGAAGCACTGTGGTCTTATGGTCTTGCAGTACTGTGGCCTATGGTCTTGCAGCGCCATGGTCTTGCAGCACTGTGGTCTATGGCCTTGCAACGCCGTGGTCTTGAAGCATTGTGGTCTTATGGTCTTGTAGCACCGTGGTCTTACAGCTCTGTGGTCTTATGGTCTTGCAGTACCGTGGTCTTGCTGCACTGTGGTCTATGGTGTTGCAGCGCCATGGGCTTGCAGCACTGTGGTCTTATGGTCTCCCAGTGCCAAGGTCTGGCGGCATCATGATGTTGCAGCGCCACGGTCCTGTGGTCTTGCCGTGCGGTGGACTGCAGTGAGGCTGGCTTGGCCTGAGCCATGGTGTCCCCCTGCCTGTCACATCAGTGTTAGTGTTGGTTCCCCCTCCGAGGCAGCCAAGAGGATGCAGGGGCTGAGGACAGAGGTGCCCACTTGGTCAGAGGCCTCCTGTGCCATCGCTCCCCGCTGCAGAGCAGTGGGGACAGGTGTGGGGTTTGTCCCCACATCATCCGCGATCTCTCCATGCTGGGGCAAGTGAGGAGGGGGCGGGGCCAGGTCCCTTTTTAAAGATCATTGGCAAAACGCACATATTCCATTCAGCACAGGTCTCCTTCTGCTTGCTTCTGACCCAAAGCATGGCTTTGCCCTGGGCACGTGCTCTAAGCTGGGCCCTTGGGGCTTCACCCGCCTCCTTCACACTCTCTGGGCAGCCGAGGGGTGGTCATGCCACACCCAGTTAACAGAGGGGCAAACTGAGGCCCAGTGACAAGCAAGGGGCAGGGCTGGGCTCGGAGGCGTCTCTCTGGCACTAGTGTGCCAGCCAGCCCCTGGCCCCACGGCATGAAAGTGAAGACACACTCCCAAGGAGCCCTGCCATCCCAGGCCACCACATGGGCCCCTCAGACCCCAGTGTGGCTCCTGCTCATTTTCTGGAAAGTTCTCAAGGTTGGCTTGCCATGCCATCAGCTGGACTGGCTATAAACGGTCCCTACATTGCAAAGGCAGTTTCTCCAGCAAAACAAACCCCTTCTGCCCTGGCACCCAGTGGAGAGCCCAGGCCAGAGATGTGGTCGAGAGAGGGTGCAGTCTGGAGGCAGCCCCAACTCAGTGCCACTGAACCTCTCTTCTGGTCCTGCTTCCACCACAGACACCCGCTTTGAGTCTGAGGGTTTACCCTCTGCACCTTGGTTTCCTCATCTGTAAAAGGGGAATTCTTAGAAATAGCCTGAGTTCCCCCAAGGGCATATTGAGCACTCACCGCCTGCCCTTCTTGTCGAGCACTCTCTCCTCTCTCAGCCCCAAGTCACTGTGCTGTTGTGACCCTAGTCTTGGCCAATGTCACACAGCCAGTAAGACTCTGGGGTCTGGTTTACGTGGACCAAAAGCCACCAGTTGTGGCCACTTTTTCGGTGGATAGATGTGTGGCCCTCTGCTTGATTACCTCCTTGTTGGGGAGCTCATTACCTTGTGGCATAGTTGTTAGCCCAGGACTTGGATAGGTAGTAGTGAGGGTCCCTGGCACAGTAGACCCGAGGTGGATAGGGAAGACCGGGCATAGCTCTGGCCCTACTGGGTAGGCAGAGGCAGGAGGCCTGCACTGGGGAGGGGAGGCCCCCCTCACGACAGTCGCAGCTGGCACATCTTGGCCCCCCGTCAGGTCAGACCTGAGGCTGAGAGAGGAGAGCACGCTCAGCAAGAAGGGCAGACAGTGGGTGCTCATGAGCCCTTGGGGGGAGCAAGGCTCCTTCTAAGGAAGAATGGAAATAATGAAAGCAACATATAACATGTTGTTATAAAGCCAGGGGCACAGACTCTTGACCTGAGCCCCAAACATCGTCATTTCTGGTTTTCAGTCTTTTCTCAATAATGGGGCTAGGATTTAGCTCAGTTGGTAAGGTGCTGCTTTGCAGACTCTGAGGTCCCAGGTTCGATTCCTAGCACCGCAAAAATGGGAGAAGGACGTGGCAACCCACTCCCGAGGCAATTCTGAAACAATCAGCCATTGAAAACCCCATGAGGGTTGCTATGAGTCGCACATGACTCGACCCAATGGCACCTAACAACAACAACAATAACAATACTGTTTGAGCCTACAGCCGTAGCCCTGTGGCATCCGATCCTGTCAGATCTTAGAAGCTAAGCAGGGTAGGGCCTGGTTAGTACTTGGATGGGAGACCACCTGGGAACACCAGGTGCCATAGGCTTGGGAGAAGGACCCGGCAACCCACTCCCAAAAATCAGTCCGCCACTGAAAACCCTATCAATAGCAGAGAAGCACTGACAATAGTGTTTCACCTGTTGTACTTAGGGTCACTATGAGTCAGATACTGACTTGATGGCACCTAACAACCACTCGATACATAGATTCTGGAGTTAAACTGTTTTTGTGTAGAGTAGGAGGTGGAGCTGACTTCCCATTGTGTCACCGCCCCCACACACCCCTAGGAGCCTGCTCCTTCACTCCATGTGATCTGGGGAGCATCTCCCCTCTCCCAGACCGTCCTGAGCCCCAACAGCCCCGCAGGGCATTCTCAGCAGCCTCTCAACACCCTGTCCCACTCATTCCACTGCTAACCTCAGCCACCTCCTCTGGCTGTGGGACCTCTAGGGGGCCTCCCCGCCGCATCTCCAGTTCCATCTGTGGAGTCCTGGGAGGAGTGTGGGGGTGGCGTGTGAAGTGCCGGGGCGGCGTCTGTCCCTGTCCTTCCGGTTACTGTTATTACCATTGATGTTGTTCTCTGGGTCTGATCTCCCCCCTTACGGTGTAGGTCCCTGGGGGCAGGAGCCAGCTTCTGATGTCCCTGTGTCCCTCAGTAAGAATGTGACTTCTCTGAGTCCCATTACTTGCTTTCCACACCTGGAGCGAGAACTGCCATGTGGCAAGGTGCTGGGTGGCGCCTCATTAATACGACATCCTCTTGTCCCCCATGAGTGGGGTCATTAGCTCCATGGTAGAGCCAGGCTCCAAGTGGGCGATGGGCCCACCCAAGGGCACACAGCAGAAAAGAAAGCCAGGAAGCCTTCCAGGGAGAGGTGGCACTGGGCCAGCAGGACAGGGGATTTGATGGGGCGCTAGCCTTCTAGGTGGAATGAAGAAGGGAAGAACATCTGTGGGGCCCTGCTGAACCCAGCACCCAGTGCCAGGTGGAGAAGAGTTGAGGGGCTGTGGGCTATGCTCTGAGCCGAGCCGAGCCGCCCTGAAGTCACAGCAGGGCAGGCACAAGCTGCCTGGCTGCTGACCCGTGCCTGTGCCCATCCCCATGGCCACCTCCCGCGGCCCGGGCAGTAAGGGGTGCTCTGTGGGCTCTGAGGCTGCAGGCACCTGCTTGGCAGCAGCTCGGGAGCCGTAATGAAATATTTATCAGGAGCCTGCGGCCGGGCTTCCCCGTGAGGGGCGCCACGGGGCAGCTCCCACTGAGGCCTCCCGAGTTCCGCTGAGTCACAGGGGCCCGGCTCACCCCGGCCCGTGCTCTTGGGCCCTGCTGCCCTTTGGCCACGTGGATGCCTCCTAATATGTAAGCCATTGGGCTGCCACCCCAGAGGCCCGGGTACCCAGCACGGAGAACTCGGAGGGCGGTGCAGCCGGTCAAGGTCACGGCCTACCCTCGCCCACCCCACGGGTCCGCTCCCGAGTGCTCTCGGCACCCAGCAAGGTAGGCCTGCTCTGCATCTCTGCGTGGTGTGGGGGCACCCAGGCTCCGAGGGGCACAACTGAGCAGGCTGCGAGTGGCCGGTGGAGATTTGGTGTCTGCCCGCGGCCCTGTCCCCCAGGACCCCCACTCAGTTCTAGCCCAGACCGGGACTGCGCTATCTGTCTGTCCTGATGTGACACAGTGCTGAGACCTCAGGCTTGCGCTTTCGGTTCTCAGAGTAGCAGGAACAACAGAAACAGTGGCAGATGGCATCTTCCTCCTGCTGCACAAGCGCCTGAGCAGCCAGAGCAGCCTGGGCTGCCGAGACTTTTGTTCACCCATTCATAAAACACGTGCTGGTGTCCTGGCCAGAGGTCTGGGTTCCAGGAACCAGAGGGGAAGCTTGGGCCACTTTGGGGAGAGGCCAAAGAACCAGAGAGCTGGCATGGAGCACCTAGGCCTTTATACATGCTGTGTGACCTCAAGCAGGTCGCTCCACCTCTCTGAGCATCATTCTTGGACTTGTGACTTGAGGGTAAACACTACTTTCTCCATCTCTCTCATGTCCTCACACTGCTGCATCCCGATGGGCCTGGATAGGCCTTTGGAAGAGCTCTGGCTTCTAGAAAGGCCTTGGCAGGCTGTGTGGTCTACTTGCCAAGAAAGAGCCAGAAGGCCTTCAGGACTGGCTTGTTTTGGCGGAAATGTTTCTAAGGTGCTCCGCCTTCCAGAGGGAAGCTCCCAGCCCTAGAGCCCCGGCACAGCACTGTGTGAGGGAGAAAGAGTTGGCCACGCAGGCCACTAGGGGTCCCTGGGGGTGGCCGGGCCAGCTCCAAGACCCAGTTTGGGCTGAACCCACAAGCCTCCCATGCCCACTCACACACTCAGCCTGCCCCTCGCTGCCCCCCGCCCCTGCTGCTGCTCCGTTACCTCCTCCTGTGGGACTGCCGGCCCCTCCAGGAAGCCTTTCAGGCTTCCCGCATCCACCCCAGCAGGACGCTGCCAGCCTGCAGTCCTTGTCCTGGATTTGAGAGGTACCCACCGCCAACCTCCCTCCCGCAGGCAGCCGGGGCTCCTGGCTCAGAGATGGGCTGCTGGCATGGCTTAGCAGGGGTGGTCCAGAGCCGGCCTGAGTGTCCGGCAGACGGAGGCAGGAGTGGATGGCTGACGTGCACAGCAGGCACTGCCAAGCAGCAGGAGTGAGGGCACCCGGTCCTCCAGATGGGCCTCCATTTGCCTGGCCTTCGAAGGCTGCGGGCACTCAGTGGGGAGGCCAGGGGCCCAGGGAGACGCGCAGCAGGGCCCCGGGGCGGGAGGTGCCTTTTGCAAAGCTGGCATCTGTCCATGCCGGGAGCAGGTGAAGCCAGCTGGTGTGAGGACGCTGGCGACAATGAGGCTCAGGCCCCAAAGGGAAGCGACAGCCTTCTCTGGCGTTCATTTCGTCTTCCATCCTTTTTGCATTTTTCAAGTTTTCCCTGTCCTTCAGTGACTGTGTGGCAAGAGTCCTGTGCCCAACTCTGAGGACAGCGGCCATAAAGACATGGCCCCTGCCCTCGGGCAGACCAAGCCTAATGGGGGGATGTAGATGGGACAAAGTCTGATGTGGAGGCTGATCAGACACAGTCTGATGGGGGAGGCTGGCCAGACAGTCTGATGGGGGAGGCTGGCCACACAGTCTGATTGGGGAGGCTGGCCAGACACAGTCTGATGGGGGAGGCTGACCAGACACAGTCTGATGGGGGAGGGTGGTCAGACACAGTCTGATGGGGGAGGCTGGCCAGACACAGTCTGATGGGGGAGGCTGGCCAGACAGTCTGATTGGGGAGGGTGGTCAGACATAGTCTGATGGAAGAGGCCAGTCAGTCTGATGGGGGAGGGTGGCCAGACACAGTCTGATGGGGGAGGGTGGCCAGACACAGTCTGATGGGGGAGGCTGGCCAGACAGTCTGATGGGGGAGGCTGGCCAGACACAGTCT
>VMDO01036575.1:0-15028 GCA_007922755.1 Pedetes capensis
TTTCCAAACATGTTGAGATTAAGCAATAATAAAACTCAAATCATTTTATTGGCTTTTTAAAATAAGATTCTCAATTCTAATAATTAGTCTAATAAATAGTAAGGCTCCCTATGTTTCTAACTTTAGGATAAATCTTGTTAACAATTTAATCAAGATATTTATAAAAGCAAACTTGAAAGTATATTTATTCTCTCTAGGAAAACAAGACTGTAATGGCAGGTCCTTCTATGTTTATAAATTTTAATATTAATTTTTATGAAAATAAATATTAAGATGAAAAATGTATTTGTACTTTAATAGTTTCCATATTTTACTAGCTTGATCAAACATTTAAATTTTGCAATACTCTTGGACAAATAGGTCTATTTATAGGGAAATAGATTGATTTTAACTAGAGGGAAGAGTAGAAGAGGATGAGAAGGCTGATTCTTGAGCCTGTAAAGCAATAAAACTGAAACAAAAAACTGAAAACCCGTGGCTTTCACTGCTTAAAAAAAAAACCCACATGCATGTTACAGCATAGGGAAATCAAGAAGTCAGAAAGTGATCTGGCTCCAGCTTCTAAATAAGTCTGACTTCTCTGATTTTAATAGGAATGAGATCAATTGCAGATTTAGAGTCATATGGCTTCAAGGAAAACAGGTCATTAGGACCGTGAGCAGTGCTAGAATGCAGAAAGACCCAGTTCTGACTGGTGAGAAACTGTTGACTATTACAAGAACATTTTTGTATGATTTCAACAAGTGAATTTCAAGTAAATGTAGAAGATTTCGGGAAAATATGTCTCTACTTAAAAGCCATATAACATGGTAAATGGTCATTTTCCATACATATATGTTCAAAATTTTTGGTGTTTTATGCAAATTGAGGGGAAGGGGGGAAGAGAGAGAAGAGGGGAGGGAAAGAAAAAGGAGGGAGGGGAGGAGGAAGGAAGGGAAAAAGAAAGAAAAAAGAAAGTCCAGATAGAAATGAAACAGAAGAAAGATGGCTTAGGAAAAGGTAGGAATGAACTCTGATAGATTTCAATCCTTCATGACCTACAGGCCACCAATCATTCCATCGAAGTAATTAGCTTCAAATATACTCACAATATAAATATGTACTAAAAATACCCTCCACTCGATGGATTGACACAGCGTCTGAAACAATGGGTTTGAGCAAAAATAAGATTGTATGCCTGGCACAGAATCAGGGAGTGTTTTGTTCTGCTGTACAGAGGGTTGCTATGACTCGGACCCAATTGGACAGCATCTAACAACAACAACACAGTTACACTGAGATACTTGACTCACCTGAAATTTACTCATAGATAGTGTAAGATTTTAATTCTTTCTGAAATTGGTTCATAAGTATTTTACTGTTTGATGAATATTTTATGGTACAGCAGTTAATAGCACAGGGTTTATTAATCATACAGATCTGTACTCAAGATCCAGCTCTGCTGCTTTTGCATAGAGTGACTCTTGGCAAATTTCTCTCTCTTAGTTCTTCCACCTATAAAATGTGGATTTTAAACAACATATCTGTTAGAGTTGTGATGAGTAAATGAAAATGTCTGTGAAAGCACCTAGCATGTGATTGGAGCATGAAAAGAACTTAATAAATATCAGTTACTCTGATTATTATTTGTTTCTGAAATAAGAGTCACTGCAAGTGTTTTCTGTAATGTTAGAAACATCTTACTGTTTAATTCTTGTATGTTTTTGATGGTTAGTTTGTTGTTGACTTAGTTATTTGTTTTATTTGGATTGGATTGAGGAAATTAAGGCAAAAAATGTTATCCACTAGGTATCTCTTCTAACTTTTCTGTTATATATCAAAAAAACCCAATTCACTGCCGAAAAATGAATGTCAAAGTATTGTATTTCTTGCCTCATATTCAGAGAGAGTCTAACTTTTAACTTATTTTCCATGTTGTTGTTGCTGTTGTTAGGTGCCATTGAATTGAGTCTGACTTATAGCGACCCTGTCTATTACAGAATGAAGCACTCCTCAACACAGTGCCATCCCCTGCCACTATACCAGTGATTCTCTGCTATTCATATGGTTTTCTTTTTTCTTTTTTCTTTTTAGTTTTTCCTTTGCGGTACTGGAATTTGAAGCCAGTGCCTCGGGCTTGAAACACTTCCTGATTCTGTGCCAGGCACACGATCTTATTTATGTTTAAGTCCATTGTTGCAAGCACTATGTCAATCCATCTAGTGGAGGGTTTTCCTTTTTTTCTTTGTTTTTTTTGCGATCCTGAGGGTTGAACCCAGGGCTTTGTGCTTGAATGCTTTGCAAGTGCTGTACCACTGAGCTCACCCTCAGCCTAGTTTTCTAGTTTTTGAGACAGGATCTTGCTAAGTTACACAGACTGCCTCTGGTCTGGAGCTTGTGATCCTCCTGCCTCTGCCTCTTGAGTCGCCAGGATTACAGACATGAGCCACTGTGCCTGGCAGTGGCATTCTTATGGTTTTCGATGGCTGGTTTTGGGGAAATTGTTTCAGGAGTGGACTGCCACATTCTTCCCTGATTTTTGCGCTGGTAGGGCTCAAACTCAGGGCCTCAGAGAGCTGAGCAGCACTTTACAGTTAAGAGGTGGCAAAAACTAATTGCACTCTGTGTATTTTCAATTTTTATTGTAATATTTGCATTTTATATGATTATCTATAAATTTTTTTCCTTTCTTTTATTAGATTAACTATAATCATCTTAAGTTCAAAGACTGGATTCCCAGCATGGCCACTGGTTTATACTAGATAGATGTTCATTAAATGTTTTCTGAAAAATGTATGGAATGTCTGTTATACATCTAACATATGCCCTGAAATTATTTCATTTTTAAAATCATCTTATTGGGAGATATTATTATTCCCATTTACCACGTGAAGAAATTGAGCTCTGATTTAATGATCATTCAAAGGCATTTGACTGTGTGGACCATAAATAAATTATGGATAACACTTTGGAAAATGGGAATACCAGAGCACCTAATTGTACTCATGAGAAATCTGTACGTGAACCAGGAGGCAGTTGTTTGAATAGAACAAGGAAACACTGCCTGGTTTAAAGTTGAGAAAGGTGTGCCTCAGGGCTGTATACTTTCACTATATCTCTTCAATTTATACGCAGAGCAAATAATTCGAGAAGCTGGACTTTATGAGGAAGAATGCAGCATCAGGAGGATCGAAAGTTCAAGACCAGAGGCAGGGGCGGGGGCTGGGTGTGCAGCTCAGTGGTCCAGCACTTACAAAGCATGCAAGCGCGAAGCCTGGGGTTCAACCCCCATTACCGCAAAAAAAAAAAAAAAAAAAAAGGAAACTTTCCACAAGATGTATTGACACAGTGTCTGCAACAATGGGCCTAAGATCGTGTGCCTGGCACAGAATAGGGAAGTGTTTCTATCTGCTGTACTTAGGGTCACTCGACAGCACCTAACAACAACAACCCAAGAGACTAAAGTTGCATGATCTACACTGGTATCCTTAGTGCTGGTGGCCAAGGCAGGACTGGCCTCACGTTGGCACTTTTCAGGGATCGCTTTCCATTCCACCCTGGTAAGGCCAAACTTAGCCATTTCCTTTATGCAAAGGAGAGCTAGGTCCTTGCCTAGCAAGATAATTAGCTTCCTGAATGTCTCTGAGGAACTAAAACATACACCTGCTATTTCATGTACAAGTGGTTGAACATTTCTCTCAGCAAATTAGGCTAGATTCCAATCTGACTGGTGAATGACAAATATATTATTATCTTGTTTCAGAAAGGGAAACAGTGACGAGGTATCTGAAGGCAGTGACATGGCATGTGAGGTGAGTAATTTTTTCCTGTATCTTTAGGCTTTCTTGCCCACTCGAGCTCTCCACCTCTGCTCATTGCTACCAAATGGGCTGCAAAACAAGACTTGTTGAGAACCTGACATTCTCAATCAGAGAGACCATTGCCAGACGGCATGTCCCAACATTGCTCTGTCAGCATCATAACTTACATAATCACCTGCTTTTCAAACAAGGTGTTTGAATTTGAACTGACACATTAGGATTTGATTCTATGCCATCTAATAGCCATTGATCAGGAATTCTAGTTGTGGTTCTATTAACTTTGTGTTAGTAGGAGCCATGTAAGATCTCTGAAAATAACATAATCTGCAAAGTTAACTTGATAGAGAGTTTTAAGGGAAAAAATAACTTTTTCCAATGTGAGAGAGTAGTGCATACTGGCAAGGAGGTAACATGACTACTTGTGATTAGAAGAGGAGTGAGCAGCTGTGAGTGGAGGCATTTCAAAAAGTACAGGACAGGATGTGAGGATCAACCAAGGAGAATTTGGTGGAAAAAGGAGAACAACCCATAAGAACACTTGCAGCAAGCACAGAACTAGGGTGGGTCTGAGACATTTTGTCCTGGGATTATGCTGGGGATATGGTGACTGCAGCCGTACAACTATGGCATCCAATCTGTCAGATCTCAGAAGATAAGCAGGGTTGGGCCTGGCTAGTACTTGGATGGAACCCTGCCTAGGAACACCAGGTACTCTAGGCTTAGCAGAAGGACCTGGAAACCCAGTCCCAAAAAAACAATCAGCCACTGAAAATCCTATAATAGCAGAGACACACAATAGTGTTGTGTCTGTTGTACCTAGGGTCGCTGTGAGTTGGACACTGACTGATAGCACCTAACAACAACAGTATGGCAACTGCTATGAATAGATGTCAGAAGGAGAATAATGGAGAAAAATAACAGGGAAAAGCAAGAGAAGAGAAGTCTTAAAGGAAAATGAGGAAAAGAATGAAGGAAAAGGGGAAAAAGCAGATTCTGGTCATTGCATATTTGGCATTATGGTACAAAGAAGGAGCTGGATAATTCAGGATAGAATGGCAGCATGGAGGACTTTCAAGATCACTCATGAAAGAAGTTATTAGCAAAAGAAATTTTAGGAAGTATCCTTAGGAAAAATCTATTAGGGAACATTTACTGAATGAAAATAAAAGAACTTAGAAATTGTATTTCCAAAAAAATTCCAGGTGCAGATATACATCAGCTAAGGAACAGAATGAGGTTAAATTCTAATCCACAAAGAGAAACCTGATAGTAAATGAAAAAGATGGGAGCAAATGTAACATTGCTGAATATGTGCAGGAAAGGGACAAGACCTTTGGGCATAGTCATCACCTATGGCCCAAAACAGATGTCAAAAGTGGAGAGACAGAAGAACAAAATCAGATGACACTACCTGAACTTTAAGACTTGCTGCAAAACTGTAATAATCAAGACAGTGTGATATTTGTGAAAAAAGTGAAGATTAATTGCCCACATATGTCCCTCAGTTTTTGTTGCTATGGGGACTTGTGTCTTGCTGTGATGCTGAAAGCTATGCCACTGGTATTTCAGATACCAGCAGGGCCACCTACAGTGGACAGGTTTCAGCTGAGCTTTCAGATTAAGATAGACTAGGGATAAGGACCTGGCAGCCCACTCCCAAAACAATTAACCATTGAAAACCCTATGGATAGCAGAGAAGCACTATCAAATACAGTTCTGAAAAATGAGTCCCTCCCACCTCCCAGGCTGGAAGGCATTCAAGAATCAATTAGGAAAGAGTTGTCTTCTCAAAGTAGAGGCAACTCTAATGACAGGAATGGAATAAAGTTCCTGGGACCTCATTTTACTGATGTGGCATGGCTCAAAATGAAACACAGTGGCTTCAACAATGGGTTCAAACAAAAAGATCATGTGCATGGTCCAGTGTTGAGTAGTGTTTTGTTCTGCTGCACTTAGGATCATGAGTTGGGTTCAACTCAAGGACACTAATAATAATAACAAAGATCAGTTGAACAGAATATAGAGCCCAGAAATAGAACAACATAAATATAATCAACTGATCTTTGACAATGAGACAAGGCAATACAGTAAAGAAAAGATAGTCTTTTCAACAAGTAGTGCTAGAATATCACTTCCACATGCTGTATACACACATGCAAAATAAAACAAAAATCTATACATAGACCTTACCCTTTTTATATAAATTAACTCAAAATAGATCATAGACCTATGTGTAAAACACATAACTATAAAACTCTTAGAATATAGCAAAGGAAAAAATCTAGATGACTTTGCATATGGCAATGACTTTTTAGATATAAAGTCACAGGTTCAATATATGAAAGTAATCATTAATAAGCTAGAATTCATTAAAATTAAATTGTTCTGCTCTGCAAAAGACACAGTCAAGGAGAGGAGGAGAAAAAACACAGAAAGGGAGAAAATATTTGTAAAAGACATATCTGATAAAGAACTTGTAACCAATATGCACACACACATTGAATGAATGAATGCTTTCATGTAGCTTCAGAAGACAAAATTGGTACTTCATGGAGAGACAAATTTTGGATTAATAGAAGAAAGAGGCCTCATGAAATAATACAGGACCAGTCATTAGAAAAGACTAGATGACTAGAATATTGGGTTTAAATTGGATTCAAAGACCTCTAAAAAAACTTTTCAGTTCAAAGGTTCCATGGCTTTCAATAATGGCTATCATGATAGGCCAACAAGATAAGACTTGAAATGTCCTGAGCCATAATCCATATGAATGAATTTGTACTGGATGATGGGTACCTAAGAATGGGGAAAGAAGACTACAAAGTTTTGCTGCACTATCACATTTAATTTTATTGTATTCAGTTATTCAGCCATCACCTTGGATAATAACATAGATAATTTGTTAACCATACTTGAGGCTAACATGACAAAGGAAAGATGGCAAATACTTAACAGAGTGAACAATTCTGAGATTTTGCTTAAGTGAAATTAAGTAAGTGGTAGTTGGGATGGGAGGGAAAGTCAGAATAAGCTCTGTTTGCATAATGCAAGTGGTTTTGTGTTTATGGAGAAAGTGGAGTGAACAGAGGGATGTTGTTCCAATTTTGACTCCTCGGAGAACATGATGAAGTTGTAGCTGGATTGTTGTTGTTGTTGTTAGGTGTCCTCCAATTGGACCTGACTCATAGCAACCCTATGAACACCAGAACAAAACACTACTATACACTGTGCCATGCACAATCTTTTTTATGTGTGAGTCCATTGTTGCAGCCACTGTTTCTTCTCATTTTGAGTCATGTCACATCAGCAAATGGAGGTCCCAAGGGATTTACTCCATTCTTACCATTAAGGTCAATTCTACTTTGAGGAGGCAATTATTCTTCCCCAGTCATCTTTTAGATGCCTTCCAGTCTGGGGTACTTATTCTCTGGCACTATAGTTGACAGTGCTTCTCTGCTATTCATAGGGTTTTCAATGGCTAATTGTTTAGGGAATAGGATGCCAGGTCCTTATCTTAATCTGTAAACTCAGGTGAAACCTGTTCACTGTAGGTGGCCCTGTTGGTATCTGAAACACCAGGGGCATACCTTTCAGCATCACAGCAACACGCAAGTCCCCACAGTACAACAAGCTGACAGACATGTGGAGGGTAGCTTGATTTGAGAAAATGACATAAGATATCAAGAACCTAAAACCTAAAAAGGTCAAAGGAATTAATGCTTAGACAAGTGTGTAAGAGAGAGAAAGAAGCATCTTTAGAACTAACTGTAAGTATGAAGTTCTCCAAAGCACATACATCTCCACTCGTAGGTCACAGTTTAAGTACCAGAGCCTCTGGGAAGACTTCCCTAATTTCCTCCATTTCCAGCACTGACCCAGAGAATTGTTGTGTGGGCTTGAGTGGCACCTTCTCTCACCTCTATGATATTCCTAATAGCTCTATAATGTACTCATAGGCGTTCTTGTTTCTCTCCCCTAACAAGTGTGAAAAATTCCTTAGGACACAGCTTGGATTTAATTCACTCATAATCCAAGCACCAAACTCAAAGCCTGGTGAATAATGAGCATCTCAACAATATTTGCTGAAAGAATAAACAAGCAATGTCCTATGCTATGCAAAAGAGGGATTATCCCACTGAAGAGCATCAAACCCAAAGACTTAAGAGAAGGTAAAAGAATATGAAGAAGAGTAAGTAGGGGGAGGAAAAGTTGGAGGAAGAAGAGTTGAAGGGGAGAGGAGGGGGAGAGAGGACTTAGAAAAGGGGGAAGAGGAGGGAGGAAGGGAGGAGGCAGAAGAAGGGGAAGCAAAGGAGAAGAAGGAGGAGGGGGAGGAGGGGCAGGAAGGGGGAAGAAGGACTTCAAAGAAGAAAACAGGAGTAAATTCTGCCTTAGAGTAACATGACAGACTCGTGGTTTATCCTTCAGATGGAAAAGAAAGGACAATAAGGAGCTCAGGCACGTCCAAGTCCTGGTAAGCAGAGTCCCGAGTGGGAATGATAGCAGCTGGTTGGGGTCCTGATGTGGCTGCTAGTTACCTATTCCTGGAGCACGTTCATGAAGGCCACCTGACCCTCATCTCGTTGATCTCACGGTTTCAGAAGAGTTGAAGGACAGTGAAGTTTGAAGGGCGGTAATTAAAGTTTTTAAAGAGATATAAACAACTTGGCACCTAGTGACCCCAGTTTAAATCCTAGCTCCCTTACACTTGTGAAGTAGTCTTTGCCAAATTTGGCATTTTCCCCAGCCTTGATTGTTTTGCTATGTGTAAAGTAGACATAATTACACCTTTCTCTATGGGTTATCATGAAGATTAAAGGAAATAATATATTATTAGCTTAAAGCATCTAGTCCATTAGGCTTCTGATACATAGCAGACACTATAAGATAGTTCCTCATTTTCTCCCTCCTGGGTGTACAGAGAGGCAATTTCTGCTTTTCTCCCTGCATGTGTTTGGGATTACAGAATGAAGACTGCAAGAGGAACAACTGCTCTGTAATGGTAGGAGAGTTAGGAAGACCTGTCACCAGGATCTGACTTCAGTGATACTCTGTTCAGACTTTTTCCCCAATGGCTTTTTACATGCAGTTAGAGAGACCCTGAAGACCAAAGTGTGTAGGAAGCAAAAAGCTAAGTTGAAAGAATTGTAAATGTCATTAGCACGTAGAAAAGATGCCTGTTAACAGGAGGAAAAGATCAAAATTAAGTGGATGCAATTAAAGAATGAATGTAAGCTCCCACATCTTGATCCAACCACCCAAGCAGTAAAAATAAATATCATTAACTGAATATTAACTGAAAGAAAATTATACCTTGCATGGTTTATGTTGATTTGTACAGTAACACACACCCTCAGCCAAATGCAACCCTGTGAAAGTTGGTGTCTTAGCTTGAGTTTATGGAAAAGTAAAATGACGTGTGGGTCTACTCAAATGGATGAAGGGGTGGCTTTCACTATCTCCAAGGAACTTCAGGCTGTTCTAACATGACACAGCCAGGATGACTCAGAGACAAGGAACATGTCCTGTTTTTGCAATCCTATTTCCTGATATTTGCTTTCTTCTAAACATGAAAGATATGCAGAATATAGACTTTAAATCCTGAAAGAAATTGTCCAAGGAACATCAAAGTAATGAGCAACCAAAGGTCACTGCTAGCTGAGCCAAGAAACAAGTTATATAAGAAATACTGAAAATGAATAGTGATGATTCCTTTAGGGTGATTTTGAAGATATATGGGCACAACAGTCCTAATCTCTCCAAGGTCTAGGAAATAAAGGAAATTAGATTGCTCTTTGAGAATAAACTTTTAGGGTGAAGGGGAATAAAATATTCTAAATCCATAAACACAACTGGTGTAGTGGCAATGACCTCTTAGATGGATGAAGGAAATAATTTAAGTAACCCGAGAGAGTATCAATTATTGGGGTTGAGAATCAAGAATAGTCTGGAGAAGGAAAGATGAGAGAAGGTGTTTATTATAACCAATGTTGCTAAAGAAGCAGCCACCTGACTATTCAATCAGCTTCCTGGTACTTAACTACTAGAAACTGGGCATTCTGGACAAAGGCTGTTCCTCCTTATTAAATAAAAAGTGGGTTATTTATTTATTCACGACAATTGTTATTGTTGTTAGGTGCCATTGAGTCGGTGTCCAACTCATAACAACCCTACATACAACAGCCACAGTAGTATTGTTAGTGCTTCTCTGCTATTCATAGGGTTTTCGATGGCTGATTGTTTTTTTGGAATGGGTTTCTGAGTCCTTCTCCCAAGGCTACAGCACCTGGTGTTCGCAGGCAGTCTCCCATCCAAGTACTAACCAGGCCTGACCCTGCTTAGCTGCTGAGATCTGCTGAGATCAGACACCACTGTGGTATGGCTACATGCATTCATGGCAATCACCTGTAAATAAATCTGCTAATATGGATTTACAGTTTAAATCTAGACTATGGGCAATATATTGGATGTTATACCATGCTAAATTCACTTATATTTGACAAATAGCAGCTCTGTATATCCAGCATCATGCTAGGTTCTGGGAATGGAGTGAAGAACAAAACAAAGATCCTGTTTTCACGGAGCCTGCCATCCAATTTTGTGTTGAATTTCTTCATAGGAAGCCAGTTGCCTCCCTGCAACAATCTTACAATACCAAACACGCATTCCCAGGCTCCAGAAGATGTTTAAATCTGGTTAAATTTACCAGAGCATTGCTGACCCATCAGAAGCTGTCATGGGAAGCCAGATTTTACTCTCCTACATCCCAGAGATATCAAGAAACAAAGTCATGCATCCATTAAACATCGCTTAACTCCAGTGCTAGGAATGGAATATTGGGTTAGATTTCTTGGGGTTTAACAATAGAATCTTTCTCTCCCTGAGGTTCTGATAACAACCCCACCAGGGAATCATGTTTTCTATTTTGATTTTGTGCAATAAACACAGCAAAATGAAGTTACTTCTGGATATATGTGAGACACAAAAACAATGTGGAAGCATAAAAAAAAAGTTTACCAACTTGAGATGGATCATGAGTCTGATTGTATCTGATACATCATAGTATAATATAAAGAAAAATAATATTTGTAATTGGAAGTCCTGACTTAAGGCCAAGTTCTGTTACTCTAATTGTGGTACTATATATTTTAAGGATTTCTTCATCTGGAAATACCTTGCATCCAATTGCCTTCCCAATCTGATATAGCCATTTCACTTACACAAATAAGAATAAGAATAAAAGTACCCCTGCTTCTCTGTTAGACAGACAATACACTGTAAGAGTGAGTCCAGACAAGTACATGGGGCTGAGATGGGAAGGGGATGGATTACCATGGCCACGAAGTCTAATAAATCTCTTTCAACTCACAGCCCTTTCCCAGTTCATCCCTCAAAATTGACCAAAGGACTCCAAATGTGGACTCAGATCCACAAGCTCTGCTTAGAAAGAAAGCCCTAGTAGGCCACTGTCCCACTGAAGACAGGCATAAGTATTCTTTTCCTTTCACTGGTAGAAAGAACCTGTGATGACTTCTGATGAGACCCAAACCAGAGTTACAGGACACTCAGCTAGACCATTCCCTAAACAGAACCAAAATCTGTTCATGCTTGGTCTCACATGACACTTCCCCAAACAGATGTTCAGTGAGAACTGCAGCTGGGTCAAGGGTAGGAAGATCTGAAAGCAGAAATAAATCGGTAATTATGTTGAAATGTTCCTTGCCGGGAGATACTGACAAATACATTGTGCAAAAACAGTTCTGTAATCCAATAAATTTAGGTAATGTTGCAAACTAAAGTATTCCCTTGAAGAATCACATTTTCCAAGACCACATTAAAGATCTTTCATCAATAACTACACTTAACCCACACTGATCTTCTTTCAACTACACGGACCTATCAGGATTTTCTGTTTGCCATTCGTCCCCTTGGCTTTGAATCCTTCTCCTCCTGACCATCACATGACTACCTCATTGTTATCAGAATTTCAGGTTGAATGGCAACTTCTCAGAGAAACATTCCTGATTACCAAATTTAAACCTGCTATCACCTCATTCTATTGTATTTTGGTAGTACTTATTTTAATTTTCTACCCATTGGGTTCCATATAAGCATAAAATTTTTCTTCCTTGTTTACCACTAGATCCTTAGTATTTATAAGTGTCTGCTACAAATTTAATAGTAATTGGATAAATTTTTGAATAAGCATTTGGTTTTTCATAGAATGTATTTTGGAAAATACTAAATAACCAGTTTCAAGCTTTCCTTAGATGAATGGGAACATGCTTGCCCACAGATATGAACTGGATTGCCCAAGTCATAGCAGTCACTGCAAGCCCAAGAAAGAGCAAAAGCTAAACTCCAGAGAGGAAGAAGAAGCTTGTCGAGTGGTCTCTTATGTGCTTTTCAGTATTAAAGCTTATATTACCACTGATTCCTTACAATAGTTCTACAAGAGGGACATTATGTTCATTTCTTTGGAGGAGGGAACAGAGGCTCAAATTAATAAAGGCAAGGCTGAAATCTGGAGCCAGCTCCAAGGCAGTCCGAATCCCATGACTACAATACTGTGCCACACAGTTATTAATTATCTAGAATAAGTAGAGGCAGCACATCCTAACCAAGTGAAATGCAAGTGCCCAGTCCCTTGCCCAGAAGTCAAAGGTCAGAGGATGCCCAGAAACAAGTGATGCCCTGTGAGTGTCCAAACCTGCTGAGTGAAACCCTCTTAAATTCTTCTTTACAAGAATAATTTGGTTGCCAAACCCAGAACCAGGATAGGAGCCAAGGGCTCTTCACTTGAAGAGATTTCAGTATGGGAACAAGAAATAAGGCAGGTCACTATAAGTACATAGGCCAAAGCTGGCTGGGCTGGGATTTAGCTCAGTTGGTAGAGCGCTGCACTGCAGTCTCTGAGGTCCTGAGTTCAACTCCCAGCACCCCAAAAATGGGAGAAGGACCTGGCAGTCCCGAAACAGTCTGCCATTGAAAACCCTATGAGGGTCACTATGAGTCGGATACCGACTCGACAGCACCTAACAACAACAACAACAACAACAAAGTTGGCTTGAAGCATAATAGGAACCTGAAAACCCCCTTCATATTCTGCTTAACTTTGTTTGTTTGTTTGTTTAGCAATACTTGGTAGTTGCATCCAGGGCCTCATACATACTCTGTAATTGCTCTACCACTGGGCTGCACCGCCAGCTTCTTTTTTATTTTTTATCTTGAGACAGGTCCTTTCTCAGTTGCACAGGTTGCCTCTGGCCTCAAACTCACAATCCTCCTGCCCCTGCTTCCCGAGTTGTTGGGATTAAAGGTGTGCCCCACTGTACCTGGCCTCTGCCTTATTTATGCACCTGACACATGAAAAGGCAATTTGTACATCATTCATTCAATGTATACCTGAGTCATATCCCTGGCACATATAGTGGTTCACAGAGCAGGGAAAGTCCCTGTCCTATTTAATGAGCATGAATGAATGAATGTAGGGTGAAAGTATTTGAAAATATTTAAGGTTTCAAGGGCTACTAACTATGCTTCAAGGACTGTGCACTTAGCATTAGCAAAAATAAATAAATAAATAAATAAATAAATAAAAAATCTGGGTAAAGGCATTTGATTATCCCACTATTTATCATCAAAGAATCAATTTACCTTGGGTAAACTTGGTTTTGAGTTCTTCTCAAAAGGAAGTTAGTCTATTGTGACTCTGTTTAATGAGGCAGATCAAATCAAGCCCCCTGCTTATTCCAGTCCCTGGTAAATTGATATCTGAGAAGTCTATCTGTAAGATTTTGATTTAAAAGCCTTTTTGACTTTCAGTAAAAAATGTGGTGTGACCATTATATTAGGCAGGGTTTTCCAGAGAAACAGAGCCAATAGGATATGTATATATTTGTTTTAAGGAATTGGCTCCCACAGTTACAGGCACTGACAGGTCCTAAACAGGTAGGAAAAGGCAGATTGCAAGATTTCTCCATTACACTTTTGAAGCAGAATTTCTTCTCTGAGAAACCTGCTTTTGTTCTCAGGCCTTCAGGTGATTAGAGGCAGCCCACCCATATTACCAAGAGTAATCTCTCTTATTTCAAGCCTACTGATGGCAATAATCACACCTACAAAATACCTCCCCCACACGTCTGTCAGTTTGCTGTACCATGGGGGCTTGTGTGTTGCGATGAGGCTGAGAGCTCTGCCACTGTAACCTCGGACATGACCAAGGTTACCCATGGTGGACAGGTTTTCAGCTGAGCTTCCAGACTAAGACAGACTAGGGAGTAGGAGCTGGCAAGCCACTCCCAAAACAACTAGCCATTGAAAACCCTATGAATAGCAAGGGAACACTGTCAGATATAGTGCCAGAAAATGAGCCCACCAGGTTGGAAGGCACTCAAAAGACTACTGGGGAAGAGTTGCCTCCTCAAAGTAGAGTCTACCGTGATGAAGGAAATGGAGTAAAGCCCCAGGGTACTCAACTTGCTGATGTGGCACGACTCAAAATGAGGAGAAACAACAGTAAACATCCATTAATAATTGGAACATGGAATGTACGTAGAATGAATCTAGGAAAATTAGAAATTGTTAAAAGAGAAATGGAGCACATAAACGTTGACATTCTAGGCATCAGTGAGCTAAAATGGACCAGCATAGGCCATTTTGAGTCACACAATCATATGGTCTACTATGCTGGGAATGATAAACTAAAGAGAAATGGGGTTGCATTCATCATCAAAAAAGACATTTCAAGATCTGTCATGAAATACAATGTTGTCAGTGATAGAATAATATCCATATGCCTACAGAGAAGGCCAGTTAATATGACTATTATTCAAATTTATGCACCCACCACTAAGGCCACAAATGAAGAAAGGGAAGACTTCTATCAGCTTCTGCAATCTGAAATAGATCAAACCTGCAATCAAGACATACTGATAATCACTGGTGACTGGAATGCAAAGGTTGCAAACAAAGAAGAAGGCTCAGAGGTTGGAAAATATGGTCTTGGAGCCAGAAATGAAGCTGGAGATCACATGATAGAATTTGGTCAGACCAATGACCTTTTCATTGCAAATACATTTTTTCAACATCATAAATGGAGACTATACACATAGACTTCACCAGATGGAACATACAGGAATCAAATTGACTATATATGTGGAAAGAGACAATGGAAAACCTCTATACAAAATGTCAAAACAAGACCAGGTGCTGACTGTGGATCAGACCAT
>VMDO01036576.1:0-15002 GCA_007922755.1 Pedetes capensis
TCTCTCTCTCTCTCTCTCTCTCTCTCCCCCCCCCTCTCTTTTTCCTTCTCCCTTTCTCCTCTTCTCATGCCATTTAGTTCTCCTGGGATTCGCTTCAAATATTTAATGAAGATTAAAAATTCATTTTTGAGTCAGGATGTGTCACTAGCTAGAAAACCAGAGGCCAATGAATCACACCAGGAGGCTGTGAGTCTCTGCTGCTCATGCACTGGAGGCTGGGCAGCCTGCGGGAACGCGAGGATGTTCTGGGCAGAAAGCACTGTATGGTGAGGCCTTCTCTCTGCGGCAGTGTGGAATCTTCCAAAGCCCAGTCAGGAAGTTCAGAGGAAGAAATGGGATCCACGACATGGATGTTAGGACCACATTCTTTCCCACTGAGCCTGCTCCCTGGGGTCCAGGCCTGTGGGATGGTTTGGATCAGGCACAGTTCTCTCAGTGCCTGGACTGGCAAGGACTGAGATTTAGTCCAGGGCCTCATCAGGTCCCAGATTCCAAGGAGGAGTGCCAGGATGCTGTGGGAGGTCAGCTGTGGTCTCTGCTCCCTGGGCTAGACACCCATTAAAGTGAAGTAGGTGTCCACAGCAGGAGCCAGGCCCAAAGTCATAGAGAAGGCTGGGAATGACAGAACCCTCAGAGCCAATAGGTTTTCCCATTATCTTCAAGTCCAATTGTACAGACCCAATTCTTCAAGACTAAGGACTTCATGTCATTGATAGATGGTTGGACTACAGAACCTCTAGATATCTTGATTTGAAAGGTCTGGAATTCCATACAAAGAATTTGAGAGAGTCTATGTGTTCTCTTTTTCGGTCATGATATTGTCATCTCTCCTTAGCTGTGTAACATTTGGCTCTACCTTCTTGAAGTTTCATATCTTCACTTATAACATGGGTACAGTACCACTGCTCTAGGTTGTTTTGAGGATTCAATAATATTTGTGAAAGTGCATATTAGGCTTCATAGGGGCACCCCTCTCTCACTTTCTTTGCTTCCTCTATCCAACATCTTATAAAAATAATGATGCAGGCAAGCAAATAATCGGAAGCCAGCCTTATAGAACAATGAAGTTGCCTATACAAAAGCACTAGGAAGACCTATCCCAGATTCACCAGGAGGTTTTATCTCCCAAACCCTGGAATAATTCCTGGTGTGGTGCCATCAGTCATTGCTTCTGTCATGTGATTTTATACTAAACATATTAGTCATTAAAATCAGTACAAAATAACTTTAAAGTCAGAGCTTCTCAAGATTACAAGTCATTTCGTCCACCTCCTACCCATCAGCAAATTATTTCAATAACTCCCTTTACTATCATCTAGACTCTTCTTGAATGACACCAACGATAAAACTCTCACTGCATCAGGAGGTAGCACTTTCCACTGTCTGGCCACTGAAGGTGATTAGACTGTCTTTCTCAAGTTGAAGTAAGTCTACCTCCTCAAAACTGTTTCATGGGTCTGGGTTTCTGTGAAGCAGAACAAAGACAGGCAAATCTGCTCCCTTATTCATTTGATAGCACTTGAAATACAGACGGTGATCTCTCTTCAACCTCTGTATCCTGCTTTATTGAGTTTCTCATGTCCCTGGATCTTTTGGACCCTTCACAAGTCAGGTTACTCTTCTCTGGGGTTGCCTGCATTTTCCAGTGTTTTCAACATGTGGGACCTGCATCTGACCTTAGGAGGGACTAGCAGTGCAGAGGGTGGAAGGCCGGATTCAGGCTGATAGCTTTACAGCGTTTTCTTTCTTTCTTTTTTTATCTTACAAAATTTAGTTTTTATTGAGTTAACACTTCAAGATATTTCTAAATAATGTACTAGAAGTTAGTGCTTTCTGAAGTTTAGGCCATTAATATTAAGCAATTCAGCATTTTAATATAAATGCAAGTAACACTTTAAAAATCTCTTTCTCTGCTTCTTTTGTTTGTTTCAGGTCATTGTACTTATCTGTTCATGGAACCTTAATTTGTCAATCAATCTACTTATTAGTGGTTCCTCCCAGCTTTGTATCATCTATAATTTTGAATAAGCAGATCTGATGACAAAGCCCTTTAGCCCAAGACTATAGTCTTTCATACAACTGGCACATAGCCATTATCTTTGAGTAAGGTTGCTGAACTGCAAACTTATTTAATAGTCTGTCATTGAGGCTAATCTTAAGAACTCCTGAGCCTGGATATGCAGTTAGTAAGTGAAAGTTCATTTTTAATGATCTAGGCAGAGTTCTTAAAATGCATACACTTGACTGACAGTATTAACTGGCATGAGTTCTCTGGATGACTATGATATCACCTACCAAGGTAAAGTTTTGCAGAAATTATTGTCCTGGCCCAGAGGCAAGATATTCATTTGCTGAATAGTAGGATATTGGGAAATGCACAGGAGAGATCACTGATGTCTCAGAAGGTTGAGGAAGAGCTGACTGGACCTGAGTCTGCCAGTAAAAGGATTCTTGATCCACCCAAAGACCAGGATGCCCGACTTTTCAAGGGCTTCTGTTTTCAGTTCATCTCATAAGTCAGAGAAGAACACCAGTAATAACACCAGTTTCTGATGTTGTGAAGAGTTCTTACTAAAATCATAGATCTGGTGATTGGAGAAGGGGGAGATATAGTCAATCTCGGAAACCCAATCCTTAGATAAAGAGAGGTTTGAGCATCAGGCTGTATAGTGACATAAGTGGACCAGAGCACGAGATCTGGAATCAGAGACAGATCAGAAGAAGGAGAAGGTTTTGTAAATCACAATTACCCTAGGACAACATACTTGCCTTCTCCATGTGAATTGACTTTTTTCTCCCATCAATGGATATGCATTCTTGTAGGAGATCAGCATGAATTTGACCTCGAATATTCAGAGTTGCCCACTATACTGGGAAAGCCCAATCTGAGGGTCTTAGCCTCCTTTGGAAACATTTAACCACTTTTTAAGGATGTAAAAGAGGAACTTTGAGTGAAAGCATTGTATTTTCATGTAATTTCTTATTTAGAATGGCATATGGCATGTAGTTCCTGATAAAGTTTGTCAAAATATCCCAAAGGACCATAAGAAATGATAAAACCTACAGAACTAAAAACTAGAATGATGGACAATCCAAATCTGGATCTAAGAAGACTTTTCTCAGTACAAGGGACATGGAACCCTGTGCAGGTTTCTCTTCACAGCACAGCCAGATTTCACTTAATGTCATCAAACAGAACACCTGGGGGGGGGGCGGGAGGAAGTCACCTCATAATCTCTTTTTTTTTATTGGAAATTTTTAATGTACACCTTAATGTGATTCATTCTGACATGCTTTTCATTGTGACATTTCCATATATGCATTTTGTTGTACATTATTCATATAGGTTTCCCCTTACCCTCTTGTATGCTTCCCCCTCATCCCTCACCCCCATCAAAGAGTTCTCTACCATTTTCTTGTCTTTTTATGGTAATATTTTTCTATATATTCTTGGGCTCCAGTTCTGTTTAAGACAGAAACTTTTCCTGCAGTGAACTTTCTTTTTACCTTGTCAGAACTATTACATGCATTTTCTAGACCATCTATAATAATACCACTCTTAGCATTTTTTCTTTTATTATGATCCAAACTTTGTATAGGATTTTTTCCTTCTTATAATTTTGATTCAGCTCCCACATATGCGTGAGAACATGTGGTGTTTCTCTTTCTGAGCTTGTGTTCATTCACTTAAAATAATTTTCTCTAATTCCATCCATTTTGCTGCGAATGGCCCTATTTCATTTTTTTTGATTGCTGAGTAGTATTCCATTGTGTATAAGTACCATAGTTTTTTTTTTTTTCATCTATTCTCCTGTTGGAGGTCACTTTGGTTGATTCTATATCCTTGCTATTGTGAAAAGTGCTGCGTTGAACATGGAGATGCAGGTGTCTCTGTGGTATGATGATACATCTCCCTTTGGGTAAATTCCCAATAGTGTTATAGCTGGGTCAAATGGTAGATCTAATAGAAGACCCAGAAGTACCTCAACACACCTATAGCCACTTTATTTTTAACAAAGGAGCAAAGCAAGTAAACTGGAAAAAGGACAGCCTTTTCAATAAATGGTGCTGGGAAACATGCTTATCCACACGCAGAAAAATGAAAACTGACCCACATCGTTCAATATGCATGAGAGTTAACTCAAAATGGATAAAAGGGCTCAACATAAAACCAGAAACTTTAAAACTTATAGAAGACAAGATAGGCAATACATTCCATCATATAGGCATAGGAAAGTATTTCCTTAATAGGACTCCAATTGCTCAAGAAATTGCAACAAGAATAGATAAATGGGATTACATGAAATTAAAAAGCCTCTGCACAGCAAAAGAAACAATTAACAGAGTCAAGGAAACTCCCACGGAATGGGAAAAAAAAATCTTCTCATCCTATACATCAGACAAAGGTCTCATTACTAGAATTTATAAAGAACTCAAGAAAAAAACTCCCTCCAAAACAAATAACCCAATACACAAATGGGCAAAGGAACTGACTAGAGAGTTCTCAAATGAAGAGGTCTGTAAAGCCATGAAACACATGAAAAAATGCTCAATATCCCTAGCCATTAGGGAAATGAAAATTAAAACAACTCAGATTTCACTTTACACCAGTAAGAATGGCCAAGACCAATAAAACAAATAACAACAAATGCTGGCGAGGTTGTGGAGAAAAGGGAACACTCTTACATTGTTGGTAGAACTGTAAATTGGTCCAACCACTATGAAAATCAATATGGAGGTATCTTAGAAAAACCTCATAATCTCTTGATATCTGCTTCATTGATAAGAGGCTGAGGATTTTCAGAAACCAGAAAGCCAGGGATCATTGCTTTAGAGCATGGAGAAGAGCATTCTGAGATTTCCTGAAAGCTGTTCTTTCAACACTCAGTCATCTTTTGCTATTCCTAGAAAGATAGTCTCCTCAGTTATGAAAATAATGCCAGTGTATTGGGAAAAGCTACTGTACCCCTGGAAATAATTCCAATATCAAAAATGTACAGGAATTAGGGGACAGAATGGCAGGAAGAGTTGAAGAAACTGATGGATGGCAGAACACTGTATTTTAAGAGGTACAGCTCCCATGAGGACATGAGGTAGAAAACAACATTGACAACAGTACATACCGGAAACTATCTTTTCTTTTATCTTCTCCTTTCTTTTTCCCTTTCCTTCCCTACCCTTCTTTTCCCTTTCCTTTCCTTTCCTGTCTTTTCTTTTGCTTTCCTTTCCCATCCTTCTTTCCTTTTTCTTCCTTCCTTGCTTCCTTCTCTCCTTCTTTCCTTCTTCTTTTTCCTTCTTCCCTCCTTCTTTTTCCTTCTTTTCTTTCAATAGGATCTCACAATGTAGACCAGGCTGGCCTCCAATATGTGATCCTCCTGCCTCAGTCTCCTGAGTTCTGGGATTATAGGTGTGAACCACCACACCTAGCTTCAGAGTTTCTTGAATCATGACTGTTCAAAGTATTGTTAGAGACTCAAATAATGAGTGTATTGGAAAATGCTATGGGCACTGAGCTAGAGGAAAGTCTGCTAGAAATGGTAATAATCTGAGCTGTGAATCTCAATCTACCCTTTATCTATAGACTTGTGAAGAATTAACCATGAACCTAAATTAGAGTGGAGCTGAGGATGATTTTTATACCCTATTGCTTACAACCCTCAGAGCTTATAAATCTTGCCATATGGAAGGATGGATGATGAGGAAAAACTGTCCACAGAGAGTACCTTAAGAAATACTACATAAGAAAGAAAATTTAACATCATCATGAAAACTCCAAGGAAAGGACTAGTATTTTTAATGATATAGAAGAGACTGGAGAACTCCCCAATGTTTAGAAACTGAATAATTTAGTGTAATGTTTTGCAGTGATGGTGGGAAAGTAAAAGAAATCTTCAAATTCTGAAAGTAGTAAGGAAGTTATGGTCTCATTTGCCATGGGGCTTATGTAGATCTCTAGGGGAGCTAAGACTTTTTAACTGGAAAGAAGACAAGGCCTATGTAGGGTGAGAGGTAAATCAGAGCTAAAATTCCTGCAGAAAATTAGCTTCACTGAAAGGCAACATCCTCAGTGGTAAATTAGTGAAAACTCACACCACAGAGATTGGTAGTAGAGATCCTTGCCTGACTTAACTTTGATTCTGGGTTGAGGACTATAGGGTAAAATATTCTGCAAGAATTCCTGGGACCAAAGTTCATAGAAACTCTAAGACTTGAAAACAAACATCCAAGAGGGCTAAGAATTGGCACTCCACATGGGCCCCTGGAAGAACCAAATGGAAATCACCTCTGTAGGGGTATTTTAAATACACACACACACACACACACACACACACACACACACACACACAAGCTTGCATATACTAGAATCAGAAGATACAATAAGCTGCAGAATCAGATGTACAATGTATTAGAACTGTCAAAAATGCATATAAATGGAGCTTTAATGCATTACAAAAGAGATGATAAAGAGTGACTAAAAAATTTGAAAAGGAATAAAATAGAGTTTCTAATCGAAATTAGAAATTCAACGTGTGAATTAAAGAGGTAAAAAAAAATAATTTAGAGTCACCTAAAGAAAACATTCGTGAATTGAAAGTTAGATTGAAATATCACTCAGAGCAGGGAGGAGAGAGAGAGGGAGAGGGAGAGGGAGAGGGAGAGAGAGAGAGAGAGAGAGAGAGAGAGAGAGAGACAGAGAGACAGAGACAGAGACAGACAGAGAGAGAGAGAGAGAGAGAGAGAGAGAGAGATCATAACAAATAAGCAAAACTCCCTAAGCCATAAATGCGATGTTAGGAATCATGGAATAGCTGTTAGGAATCATAGTTAGCATGGTGACATATGACATTAATCAGAATTCCACGAGGAATTATTGTATAAGATGGTTAGTGGTATAAGGTAATATTCAAAAGGATAATGGCTGAGAACTTTCCATCATTGACAAAATATACCAAGTCTTCCATCAGAAAGCCCATGTGGCATAAGTAGAAAGAAATCTACCTCTAATACATCATAGTCAGCAGAGTAAAAATCATAAAATTAGTCAAAAGAGAATATCAAAAACCACAAAAGAATGCCAGTTAGATTCAAGATTGCTATTTTTGGGGTGGAGGAGGGTGGGTTGGAGAACAGGTATTGAGACAGAGTCTAGCTATCTGAGGCTGACCTGGAACTTGCTATGTAGCTCAAACTAGCCTCAGACTCATGATTCTCCTGCCTTCTAAGTACTAGATTACAGGGATGTGCCACCATACCTGGCCTTTCCAATTAACTTTTAAACAGGAACAATGGAAGCCAGAAGACAATGGAATACTATCTTATAAACCTAGAATTCCATTCCTACCATAATTATGTTACAACAATAATTGAAATAAAAAATGAAAATACTTCCATGTAGACAAAAACTGAGAATTCACCACAATTTATGAAAGGAAATTCTAAATAAAACTAAAAGGATGATATGAACTATAAGGAGAAATATTGAGCAAAGAAAATAATAGATGTGGAAAAATATAATCGTCATCTCAATAAAAGAGTCAAAATAATGCCTAATTTTGAAGGTAAAAAAGATGATAAAGCTAAAACCATGGATAAAAACTTTTGTAAATGGAGAAGGAGGGGAAGGAGTTTGTTGTGATTAGCAATAAAATATTCTTTGTTCTGGGGCTGACAATAAATATTGCCTTGATATTTGGTAATTATATATGTATGTTAAAAGTTCTTGGGTAACCACAAAAAGAATAGATATTATAAGAATTTTAAATTAGTAAATGCAAAAATAAAAAAAGATAAAACAACTTTAAAACTTAATCTAAAACAAGGCAAGAATTAATAATGAGGATATAAAAGGTGGAACAAATGAAAACGCAAAATATGAACTTTTAAATGGAAAAGAATATATTATTATTCATAATAAATGTTAATGGACTAAATTCTCCAGTGAAAAATCAAAGGCTATATATCAGGAAATAAAAACAAAAGTAAAATCCAGCTATATGCCTTTATAAAAGATACATTAAAATTTAAGCACTCAGCAAGGTTAAAAAAAAGAATCAATAAATATATGACTGCTAAATATCAAACAAAGGAAAACAGGAGTAGCTATAATACTCTAATAAGATAACTTTTTTTTTTTCTTTCACCACTAGTGGATTGAACCCATTGCCTCACACATGCCAGGCAATGCTCTACCGCAGAGCTGCAACTCCATCCATTTTTATTTTTTTTATTTTGAGACAGGTCTTATGAAGCTTGAATTCACTATTGTCCTGCCTCAGCCTCCTGGGTTGCTGGATCACAGTTATGTCCCATGATGTCCAGCTTAATAATACAGTTTTATAGGAAAAAAAACCATTACTCAAGGTAAATGTGATTACCATGATATATAAAATGTTAAGTATACCAGAAAGATAAAATGACTCTAGATTAATTTATATCTAATAATTACATATGATTGTATACAACAACAACAACAACTTACTCTCTCTCATAATGGGAGATTTCTGATACAAATATTTTTGAGTAATTCTTAGTAAACCAAAAAAAAAGTTGAGCATGTATAATACTTGAATAGCACCATTAGTACCCAGAAAGTTTAGAATGTATGCTTATTTCAAAAATGCATGAATTATTAAAAGGTTTGTAACATATTAGTCCCTAAAATAAATATGAGGAAGGTTTAAAAGATCATAACTCACAGAACACAAAAATGGACTGCAAAATAACTTAGAAATCAGTAACAAAAAGACATTTTTCTTTATAAATAAAAAGTGGACCAAAGAAAAATGTCAGAGAAAATTAAAAGTTGTTCAGAACTGAATAATATTGAAATGTTGTTGTTGTTGTTAGGTGCTGTCGAGACGGTATCCGACTCATAGCGACCCTCATAGGGTTTTCAATGGCTGAGTGCTTCAGGATTGCCTTGGGAGTGGATTGCCAGGCCCTTCTCCCATTTTTGCAGTGCTGGGAATTGAACTCGGGGCCTCAGAGACTGCAGCGCAGTGCTCTACCCACAAAGCTAAATCCCAGCCCAATATTGAAATAATACCCATTAAAACTTGTGAGATTGAGGACATTTGTTTGAAGATGACAGCAGTGGTAGTAGCTTGGTTTTAGTAGCTTCCTGAATACCCATGTAGTAGAACAAACAAACTAGAGAGAAAACCCAAAACCTATGGACAGCATTTGCAATCAAATGGGAGGATAGCCTCTTGAATCCTAAAGTACAGCTAAAAGTATGACTACCAATTTCCATAAGATAAGCATGGTATCAGTGGCCATCTGAAGAGAAGGATGAGTAAAAGAAGTCCCTGATAAGGTCTGTAGGAGGTGGAGCAGGACTTAAAAACTGACCTGCAGGACAGTTCCCACTCTGAGAAGTGGCAGGAAGAGCAATTAAAAATGAGTAGAATAAGGACAACAGAAACAAAGGAAAGAGAAATCCCGGCAGAAGTAGAGGAAACAACTGAATCTAAGGAATGTATGATGGATGCAATCTCTTAATACAACATAAAAATAACAGAAGAAGTTTTTTTGTGAAATCAGAAAATCTGCCCTGAATTATACTTGCTATAAAAGACCAACAGAACTATACTAAAGTTCAATTTTACACCTTAAGGATGAGCAACAAGAACACAACAGGCTAAAAGTCATCGTAAGTTATTATAGGCACAAATAAAATATGGAAAAGAATAACAAACTTATAGACACCTACTGCATGCCAGAAAGATAGGCCTATGAAAAAGGCAGGACAATAACTGGCTATTTTAAAATAAGGTGATGTAATAATGTTAATTTCCCAATTTGGATTTTTTTTATAGTTATATAAGGGAATAAAAATACAAATTAATGAATTTAGATAGGATGGGAGCCTCAGGTTAGCAGCTTATTCCCAAGTGGTTCAGGAAAAACAAGTTCATTGTATAGCACACATAACTTTTTTTTTTTAAATTAGCTTTGGTATTATTTAATAATAAAAATCTCTTGAAAAAGAAGAAGAGAAAATGGGATTTCTGATAAAATAGCAAATATTGAAACTCAATAAACAAGAAGCAACATAAGAATCATAATCCCAAAGCAAAGAAATACAAAACATATTAGAAACTACAAATCAACAAGATTTCCTTTTAATGGTGCTGAGGATTGAACCCTGGACCTCCTACATGCTAGACACTCTACCACTAAGCCACATCCCCAGCCCAGAACTTTTTGAGACAAGTCTCACTATGTAGCTTGAGCTACTCTTGAGCTCACGTATGTAGTTCAGACTGGCTTCATACTTGAGATCTTCTTGCCTCTGCCTCCTGAGTTTTGGGATTACAGGTGTGGACCATTATTCGCAGTTTAACTGAATTTTCTTAAAAACAAAACAAAATAAAAATACACAGGGAACAATACACCATGCATTCAAGAATATTAACCCAGAATACCCAGCACCAGGACGTATCTACAAAAGTCCTTACAACTGGGTCAGTATGCAAATTCATAATAAATGGAGAAAAGATTGAGGTTGTCCAAGATTTTGCTTTGCTTGGTTCTATAATCAACACCCATGGAAGCAGCAGTCAAGAAATTAAAATACACATTGCTCTGGGAAAAGCTGGGGCAAAAGATCTCTTTAGAGTATTGAAAAGTAAAGATGTTACATTGAAAACGAAGGTGCACTGACTTATGCCATAGTATTTTCAGTCACATCATATGGTTGTGAAAGCTGGACATCGAACAAGGGAGACAGGAAAAGAATTGATGCTTTTGAATTATGGTATTGGAGACATCTATTGAATATACCATGGACTGCCAAAAGGATCAGCATATCTGTTCTAGAAGAAGTGCAACCAGAGTGCTCACTGGATGCAAGGATGGCTAGACTGTATCTTACATATTTTGGACAAGTAGTCAGGAGAGACCAATCCCTGGAGAAAGACATCATGTTTGGGAGAGCGGCAGGTCAGCAGAAAAAAAAGGAAAACCCTCCACCAGATGGATTGACACAGTGTCTGCAACCATGGGTTTAAACATAAATAAGATTGTGTGCCTGTCACAGAATAGGGAAGTGCTTTGATCTGCTGTACATAGGGTCGCTATGAGTCGGACTCAACTCGATAGCACCTAACAACAACAAGGTTGAAGGCACCCAACGACAACAGGAAGGAGAATATAAACGAAGGGTTTTATATTCAGCAAAGCTGATTTTAAAGTGAAAACAGAAAAAAAGAAAAACTGTTATAAACACAGAATAATGTAGGGAATGTTGTTCTCATATAGTTTTCCTAAGAAGTCTACTATAGAAAAACCTAAATGATTCAAGAGACATTAACAGAAATGCTGCCACTAGGCTTCTGTTATCTTGGAGTTCTGTCATCACCATTGCTATCAGCAAGCTAAGTTCTATAATAATCTCTTTTATTATCCGTCATGGCTTAGGGGTAAGAACTCATGGTTTTTTTGTTTATTTGTTTTTGCTTTTGCTTTTTTTTTTTTTTTTTTTCAGTCCTAGGAGGTTGAACCCAGGGGCTTGCACATGCTAAGCAAGTGTTCTACCACTGAGCCATACTCTAAGCCCCTATTTTCTGTTTTTTAGTTTTGAGACAGGGTCTCACCAAACTGTGCATGCTGCCTCTGACCTCAAATTTGCGATCTTCCTGCCTCAGCTTCCCAAGTAATTACAGGCATGTGCCATGATGCGTGGAAATAAATTGTGAGGCTCTTTCTTGATTCTGTGTGTGTATGTGTGGTGCTGAGGATCAGACCCAGGGCCTCACACATGCGAGGCAAGTACTGTACTACTGAGCTAACATCCCCAGCTCTCCACTCAGCTTTGTAGTTCTTCTAGTGACTATTTAATTAGTGGATTCCTCATGGCCTTTGTAAATGTGTACAAATTACATTCCTGTGGAACATAGTCACCTAGCAGCTCTTCCACTTGTACATGATACATCCATTCCTGCACAAGCAATTCCTTGAGATTTTTAATCCTTTCATCTACCATCTGTCATGGTTAATCTGTTATTTTAACTCTACTCACTGTGAGTCATTGATTTTTCAAAGCTTCTTTAAGCCCCCCTAGTCATTAAGTTTGGATCGTCTCTGGGGGCCTTGACAGTATACAAAGTCCTGTATCCCAAGAACAGTCTTAAGTCAATGAACTGTCTAGTTTTATCGAATGGCCCCTTGATCAATCAAGCTTGCCTGGACCCTTCTGGATTACACTGGCTAGGTCTTAAAGTTCCTTTGGGATATAATAGACCCCTTTCCCTTCAGGACCAGCACAAGCCCTACTGGGTTTTGCTGCAACTGAACCATAGTTATATGGCTAGTGAGTGGCTAGGAGAGGATGTGGATTGGTTACCAAAAGGGTTGCATGTTACTGTGCAAAGAAGAGAGCTCTGTGCTTTTTTCCATTAAGAGAGGGTGGGAGGAAGGAAAGGGAGAGAGACCACACTGACTTTTTATAAGGAGGGGTAAGCATGTCTGCAAGATCAGGATCATCAGCGCAATCTTGGGAATCAAAATTTCAGGGCTGAAATGTCTCTATTCCTTAGTTCAAGAGCCCAGAGTTCCCCAACAGAGCTCTGATCCATAACAGACTCACTTTGTTGTGCATTTAACTGTCTTTGATATTTAGTTGCTCTGAGTGTTAAGTAATAAAAGGAGATGAAAGCTTCTTTGGAAGCACCCTAAGGCTCTCTCACTTTCATAGCAGCCTTCCAATCCCATGTTAATCACAGCTATTTCTTATCTTTCTGAGAGCATTAATGGTGCTTAGGAATAGCCATCTAATCCTGTTTCCTTATAGCTCCTGTCCTCTCATGCATCTTGCGCAACTGGCACATTACTCCTACTACATTCCCCTTTCCCAGTACATTCTCCCAATTCATTGCTGTTGAAAAATTTAATGATTGGACCACCACCTTCTGCCATTGGTATAATATCTACCATCAGTTACGAGGCCCTCATTGCCAAATGGGCATTGAGTGATCCAGCTCCATAATATCATCTTGGGGCCTTCTTTTCAAATCACTTCTGGCTCTAAATGTTGTAGGTTGGGTTCTTCAGAAGCAGACATTGAGATGGAGCTTGTTGTTGTTAGGTGCCATCTAGTTGGTCTCCAACTCATAGCGATCCTATGTACAATAGGCAAAACACGATTGTTAGTGCTTCTCTGCTATTCATAGGGTTTTCAGTGGGTGATTGTTTTTTGGGAGTGGGTTGCTGGGTCCTTCTCCCAAAGATGGAGCTTAGGACATGTTTATTAAAGGATCAACATCTATGAAGGGAAGGGGGAAAAAGTAGGATTGGGCAAAAGGAGAAGTCTAGTTATCATGCAAACCCAACAAAACCTAGGCTGATTTGGCAGGGAGCTCCAAGGCAAGAATTGACTGTCAGAGTATCTGCCATTGGACCCAAAAGGCTAGGACTTTATGTTCCCACCTTGCTTAATTACTAGATGAAGCTTGCAGTAGGCCATATCTTCTCAGGGGAGCATCTCTCTGCAGATCATGAGAACATTGAACTAGCTTCTAGGCATAGTCTTATCTTGTTGTTGTTAGGTGCTGTTGAGTCCAACTCATAGCAACCCTATGTACAACAGAATGAGACACTCCTCAACACTGTGCCATGCCCAGCACTATATCAATGCTTCTTGGCTACTCAAAGAGTTTTCAATGGCTGGTTGTTTCAGGATTGCTTCAGGAGTAGATTGCCACATCTTTCTTCCATTTCTGTGCTGCTGGGGATTGAACCCAGGGCCTCAGAGAGTGCAAAGCAGCATTCTACCAACTGAGCAAAACCTCAGGAAGGAAGCATCTCTCTATAGAATTCTTCCAGCTAATAAATAAAAACAAAATTACAGAGTTAGACTATCACCATATTGTAGCTGCAAATAAATTGGTGGATCTGGATGATAAGCATAAATGGTTGCTAATATCACAAAAATAGAGATAACCAAGAATTATATGCCTCCTCCAAAATAAACATACTTTCTAGTCTTATCAAAGAGATCAAACCTAAGTCTGATTGAGCCCTTAGAACCTGCTGCCAACTTAAAAGAAATCCCACAGGCAAAGAAATTTATTGAGCTACACCGTGAGTATGCAGTCAGCAAAATCCAGATGATAGAAAACTCTGGGGATGAGAATCTCATATTTTTCAACAGATAAGTTATGAGGAAAAGAAAGAGATGGAAGAAAACCCATATAGAGTAAAAGAACATTTAAAGACCTAACAAATGGGTAAGAACAAACATAATAGTGTCTAAAGATGCATACTTGGGTAAAATAAAACCTGTAAAAACATAGGAATGTGATGACCATAAAAATCAGAATATAGTTACTTTTGGAGGAAGAAGGGACTGAGACTGGGCCAGGGTGATGAATGGCTCCTGAGAAGCTGGCAAAGTTTTACTTTTTTGATCTTTAGTGGTGGTTGTAGGGATGTTGACTTTTCACTAATTTCACTAGTCTATACATTTGTTTGTGTAGTTTTATATATTAGTGTCTCATTTTACAATAAAATGACTAAACATTTAAAAGAAGTAATAGTATTAAAATAGCAACTTGTGAGGTATAGTTAAAGCTGTACTCAGAGGGAAATTTTTAGTCTGAAATGTTTCCATTAGAAGAGAAAGTAGCCGGTTGTGGTGGCGCATATTGGTAATCAATGAGCTGCAGAAGATGAGGCTGGAGGATCGCAAATTTGAGACCAGAGACAGTCTGTGTAATTTAGTAAGACCCTGTATCAAAAAGTTAAAAACAAAACAAAACAAACAAACAAACAAAAACAACAGGCTAGACATGCAGCTCAGTGGTCCAGCACTTGCAGAGCATGCAAACGCGAGGCCCTGGGTTCAACCCCAAGTACCACCAAAAAAAAAAAAAAAAAAAAAAAAAAAAAAAAAAAAAAAAAAAAAAAAAAAAAAAAAAAAAAAAAAAAAAAAAAAAAAAAAAAAAAAAAAAAAAAAAAAAAAAAAAAAAAAAAAAAAAAAAAAAAAAAAAAAAAAAAAAAAA
>VMDO01036577.1:0-15023 GCA_007922755.1 Pedetes capensis
AGGTTTTCAGCTGAGCTTCCAGACTAAGACAGACTAGGGAGTAGGACCTGGCGAGCCACTCCCGAAACAACTAGCCATTGAAAACCCTATGGATAGCAAAGAAACACTGTCAGATATAGTGCCTGAAAATGAGGCCCCAGGTTGGAAGGCACTCAAAAGACTACTGGGGAAGAGTTGCCTCCTCCAAGTAGAGTATACCTTGATGAGGGAAATGGAGTAAAACCCCAGGATGCTCAACGTGATGATGTGACAGGACTCAAAATGAGGAGAAACAACTGTAAACATCCATTAATAATTGGAACATGGAATGTACGTAGTATGAAGGAAGCACTTAGATGGGAGAAAACAGATCGATGGTTGCATAGGGATTGGTATTGAGGAGGGAAGCAGAATCAGGAGGAAGAAATTCCAAGGAAATTTGGGGAAAATAATGGATATGTTCATTATCTTGATGTGGAGATAGTTTCACATGCTAAGACTTCAAATTTTACTCTAAAAAGAACATTGTTTTTAAAAAAGTCATTGATATCTTTAAAAACAGTAATGAATGACGCATAGAAGGACAAAATCCCTTGGTTATATAGAAAATCTAAGTTCTAGTTTGAAAGAGAAACATTACTTTGAGTATAAGAATCAGTTTTTCTGAAACTCTATTCTGTGAAAGGTAGAAAGATTATATTAAATGCTCCTTTCCCATGGCTATGCCTAATGAAAATTTATAACTAAAATAATACAAGGAAATTTTTTTATTTTTGCACAGTAGTAGTCCAAAACAATATCACTGCACACAATTTTAATTTAATGTTATTCTATAGATGCTTGCTTGCTTTTATCCAATCTAAAATATCAAGGAGCATTTCTACAAAAGTCCATTACCTTTCGCTGGATAGCCTGGAGTGAGTGGGTCACCTGCACCATTCAGATTTAACACATTTCCCCTCTGGGCTGCCGTTCCAGGAAGGTTCCATCCTTTGGGATATGGCTGTACCTCAGGAGCAAAGTAGTCAGCTGGATCTGAGTATAAGATGATTCCGATGGCGCCTGCTGACATCGCATTTTTAACCTGTAGGAGCAATGTGCAATCCGTGATACAGAAAGAGCACATGTCTGGCCTATTTCTATAAAAACTAATAATGGAAGGAAATTTAGACACTACTTTTGATTCATGTCATTATATATTCAGTTCTCTTTGCTTTGAAAATAATTTCTCTCTTGGTAGGCTTAATGAATGCTCAGTTATGAAACTGTAAATAAGTTATCTTCTCTTCTATGCAACAAACATTCCTATCATCCTCAAGCCTGCAAAATTAATGTCTGCCTTCTTCTTTGAATATATTTTTATTATAGGACAGATTCTTATATATTAAAATATCTTTTAAGCATATTTTTCCCTCCTAGACTGAGGAAATTATTGAGAAAAGGAACCATGCCTTACTCACTTTTAAGTACCCAACCTCCAAAATCTTGCTTGTCATAGAATAAGCACCTTACAAATCTTTCTGTAACTAAACAGACTTATAATTTTATGCAGAGCAGTCATTTTGTGTGAAAAATTGGTTTATAAGTTCATGCAGAACAATCATAGTAGGTTAAAAACTATCTCTGTAAATATCTTTCTAATAATCCAAGCTAGCCAAGCATAGTAAAATCTACCCTGAGAAATAACTGAATTCTTTATTACCAGAAGTACAGTTACCTATCTATCAGTCTTGATTTGCTAAATGTATTCCAATATTCAGAAAGCACTCTGTTATGTCAGTAGAAGTATAACCTGTCACAACTTTTTGGAAGGGCAATTTGATTATGTATATCAAAAATCTGAAAGAACATATACTAAATTTCTTTCACTCCCCTTCTAGGAATCTATACCACAAAAATCTTCACACAAATATTTGAAGTATATAGAGACAAGAGTGTTCTCAATGGAATTATTTGTAGCAGCAATAAATTCAAGCCAAAACAAGCATCCATTACCAGGGATATGGTCAAATAAATCACTTTCATTTCGGTAAAGTATTATGTCACCATTTAAATTAGTGGGATATTTAATAAGTTTCTGCTGTTGTTAGATGCCGTCGAGTCAGGTCTGACTCACAGCATCCATATTTACAACAGAATGAAACACTCCCTGACACTGTTCCATGCCCAGCACTATTGTCAGTGCTTCTCTGCTGTTCATAGGGTTTTCAATTGCAGATTGTTTCTGGAGTGGGTTGCCAGATCCCTCTCATTAGCCTGCAGCACCTGGTATTCCCAGGTGGTCTCCTGTCCAAGTACTAATCAGGCTGACCCTGCTTAGCTTCCAAGATCAAGCAGGATCAGATTCCAGGGTGCTATGGCTGCAGGCATTTAATTAGTGGTTATATAGAAATTACTAATGTTAGCTGCTACCCTAAATGCCTTCCAACATGAAGTCATTTACTCCTAATAAGGACCCTATGAAAATGGTACTATTACTAGTATTCCCATTTTATATATGAAGAAACTATGGAAGAGAGATTAACTTGTTCACAGTAAAAGATCTAGAACAAGAGCCCATACTAGATCAACGCCAGGTGGTATAGGCCTAGGGGGCTATCTTTTTTTTTTTTTTTTTTTTTTTTTTTTTTTTTTTTTTTTTTTTTTTTTTTTTTTTTTTTTTTTTTTTTTTTTTTTTTGTGGTGCTGGGGTTTGAAACTAGGGCTTTGCACCTGCATGCTTTGCAAGTGCTGGGCCACTGAGCTGCATCCCTAGCCCATTTTTTTACTTTTTGAGATAGGTTCTCGCTAAATTACTCAGACTGCCTCTGGTCTTGAACTTGCAATCCTCCTGCCTCTGCGTCCCGAATCTCTGGGATTACAGGCATGCACCACTGCAGAGGGGCTATCCCTTTAACTACTGTGTAAGCAACTGTTAATGGGATGGCATGGAAGAGTACTCAGCTGTGGTTGAATAAAAGCATAAGTTTACATGAAATACAGTGTAGAATAACTTCTTTGTCAAAATAATAATAATTATAAAAATACGTGTAAAGTGGGTATGCATATGTATTTCACAGAATTAGGCCTGGAAAGAGCTATTGAGATTGTTCATGTCTGGACAATGAAGTAGGTTAATTCAAGAAAGATTTTCCTTTTTAATTCACACAACTTTCCTTCAATTAAAATTTACAAAGCAAATAATACTTTTGTAATAAAAATAATTTCCTTTCTAGATATCTGAGAACACATAAAAATAAGATTTTCTATGTATCCATGGGGGCTGGGATTTAGCTCAGTTGGTAGAGTGCTGCACTGCAGTCTCTGAGGACCCGAGTTCAATTCCCAGCACCACAAAAATGGGAGAAGGGCCTGGCAATCCACTCCCAAGGCAATCCCGAAATGGTCAGCCATTGAAAACCCTATGAGGGCCACTATGAGGGCCACTATGGATACCGACTTGACGGCATCTAACAACAACAACATGTATCCATGGCAAAAAAAAAAAAAATAATAATAAGCAATTTTGGAAACTGTGAAGTAGGCAGATCATTTATATTTGTAGGATATATCCTCCCTTCTTCTCTCTAGAAAAACAATGCCATACTTTATTTCCTCTGAAGACTTTCCCATATCTTGCAATAACAATCTTTCCATTGCAGCTGATGTTCATCTCTCTTTCTAGTTTGAAAAAGTCTTCAGTACGAGCATAGTTCACATATACGAGATCTCCCTAAGGGAAAAGGGGAAAAACACATAATACTGCTAAAATTAAAGAGAAAATAAAGTAGTAAGTTCAGTCTACAAAAATGCATGCGCAAAAATTTTCTTTCTTTTTTTGGGGGGAGGGATTTTACATTTTACTTTTTGGATGTTGTATTTGGGATTAATAACAGACTTATGGGATTCTATAGAAGTCTTTAGTAATTTTTTCACAATTATGAGAAGTTAATCAAAAAAAAAGCCACACATAAAACACGATTTAAATAGGATTTTCTCTTATGAAGAAATTATCAGCATATACTGAGCAACCAGGGTAAATGCCATTTTAAAAATTGCAAGTATGTCTAATTTCCAACATTAATTTAAGAACTTCTGTGGGTTGACCTACAAAAACACACCTATAAATCTATTTTAAAATTCAGTTTATAAACAATGGAAAGAAGCTTATAAAAACATCTATTGTCCTTACTGAATGAAAAGCCTGTTTATTCAGAAGTTTGTCATTTCAGTGTGGCACCCACTTCAAGGGTCTGCTTTTAATGTGCTTTAAATGTGTTTTCTTACATTTTTCTTTTTCTGGTAGCCTTTTTCTTTACTATTTTTAAAATTATTTTATTTGTGGGGAGGAAGAGGAGCGTTCATAGTACTGAACATCAAACAATGGATGTGCATATATGATCTCCAAGTGAAATCTCTTTGTTTTAATTCCTCTACACAGGTTTTTGTAAAACCAATAACAGAGCTTTATTTATTTATTTATTTATTTACTTTTGCATCACTGGGGGTTTGAACCCAGGGCCTTGCACATGCCAGGTAAGTGCTGTACCACTGAGCTGCACCCTCCACCCCAACAACAAATGTTTAAAGACTTGAATGAAAAGGTCTCTTTTATTTTACCTCTGGCGTGCCTCGGGATGAGAAAGCATTATATGGTGGTACAATATTTGTAACGCTCTCATATCCCTCTGGTGGAGGTTCATGGTATGATGTTTTGAAAATCTAGCAAGAATTGAAATATGTCAAGTTGAAATATGTCCAAACTCATCATGTAAAATCTGCATTTATCTTCTACCGCTCATAGGTCTGCTTCTTGCTCTGCATCCCCTATCCTGAGTAACAACTTCACCAGGGTGGCCAAGCACATGAGACAGGCTAGGAGTTGTCCCCAGCTCTCTCCTCACTTCCTTTCTCCAGTCAATCATCAATCAAGTGCTTCTAATACACTTCCTAACTGTTTCTCAAATTCAACCTTTTTCCTTATTTTTGCTAATCTTAATTCAGGATTTCATCACCTTTGACCTGAACTATTGCTTTAAGATTCTGACTCTAGTTCCTTTCTAGTCTAAATGTAATTTGGAGAAGGCCCAATCTGTCTAAAATGCCTTTCTGGTCACATTCTTCCCTGGTTTAGGATTTCTCATTGGGTCTCCTGAACTGAGGTTGAAATCTAAGTTCCTTAGCATAGAATATAAGGCTTAGCCTTGTCTCCAGAACATAGCTACTGGGTTAAGTGTTACCATAGCCCAGGTTGTGAAGCTCTTGAAATACACAAAATCTTTAAGTTACACCAGTAAGACTAAACTAGTATATAACTTCAAGGCTTTGTCAGTATTTTCTTCTGTCTAGAACTCTCTTCCTTTTCTTTTTTTATGTTGTTAAACCCCTTATATTCTCAGATATCAACTCTTTCAGAAAAACTTCTCTAAATTACAGGTGGGGCTGAATAATCTATTTCTGTTTAGATAAAGAGACTTAATCATACTCTTCATAGCACATATCCAACTGATTTTAAGTGTCTGCCTCACCGTATGTAAGTAAAGGAACCATGTCCTCATCTTCATTTAGGCCTGAGGACCTAGCACCATATCCAGCACTTTGTAGACACCGAACAGTTTGCAACTGATTAACTTTTCTAAAGAAATATGAGCACTATTAACAAATTTCTTTTTTTCTTGACCCTACATTCCAATCCATATACAAGTAAGGGATTATAAAATATGAAAAGTACCAAGAATTCTACCCCACCTCTATTCCATGTTCATCCACAATTGATACATAGTTCGCATTTGTCTCATTAGGGTAAGATAGGAGAACATCATAATGAACCAAGTTAGCTGAATCTAGTCCAAATTTCTTCCACTGCATTTGGATTTTCTTGGCAAGCAGTAAATTTTGTTCTGTTCCTGCTAGATGAGGAAGTTTTGTAAAAGAACTAAGTGAGAAAAAAAGGAAAGTGGGAGTTATAATGAATACATTCAGATCCTGAGCCAAGAACTAGATACATTATTCATCTGGGATGCATTAAGTTATCAGAGATGTTAAAATAAAGGTAGAGACGTACATTTCTACCTATGCTAATTTTAAATTAATTATATACAGATGCAGTTTTTATATCATACTCCTTCAGAAAAGAACAGATTCCATGGTAAGCGTAATCATCAGAGGACCAGAAATGAGAAAGCACTTCAGAAGAAGGTCTTACTTCTAGGCCAATGTTGCACATTCTTGCTGCTTATAGCAGAGGACATTGGGGTGAGAGGAGATCTTCCACATTTGACTTAGATACTTCTACTATTGATTGTATCATGTACGTTACTGCTTATTTATCTCATAGAGATTAAGTTCTGTGCATTTTTATTTTTATATTCCCTCATGCTTAGCTCTTGTCTGTTACCCAGGAAGTAAAGACTTATTGAACTAAATTAGGTCAATGTTCTCTTGGTTCTGGATGTAAATGACCTGCAGCATTTAAGTGACGTCAGAAACCTAGTTGTTAGTAAATTTATTTTGCTTTAAGTGAACAATATCTTAAAAGCTTCCTAACTTTCTTGACAGACCTGTAGCAGTACCACTGGGGCATCAGATCCTGTCAGATCAGGGAAGCTAAACAGGCTTGAGCCTGGTTAGTACTGGGATGGGAGATGGCCTGGGAACACTAGGTGCTGTAGGCTTGGGAGAAGGACCTGGGAACCCACTCCCAAAAATCAATCAGCCATTGAAAACCCTATGAATAGCAGAGAAGCACTGACAATAGTGTTTAGCTTGTTGTATGCAGGGTCACTATGAGTCTGACACCAACTTGAGGGCACCTAACAACAACAACAATTTTCTAGACTGGATCAGTACAACAGTAATAAATAGTTTTGTAAATCACTTTTTCAGCTCACCAGAAAAATATCTGGTAGTGAGAGCAAATTAACATTTATTGAATACTTCCCATATGCTAAGGGACCCTACTGGCACCTTCCTATGTATTATCTCATTTAATCCTCACAATCCTATTTTCCCAACAAGGAAAAGGAGAGAGCAATTGAATAACTTGTTCACAATTTCACAGGGAATACATTCTGGGACTAGAATCTGAAATCATAGTGGTTTGATCTTAAAAAGCAGTGATATTTTTCTATAATTCATCGGCTCTATCCAATTGCTTAAAATCCTTCTATACAATTTAACTTGTGGTAAACAAAATATAATATAATATATGATACTTCTTTTTTACTAAAATCATTTAGTCCACGACGTTTCAACCCTTTCTAATAGTGGAAAAGAAGGAAAAAGGAAAATTGCTGATTAAATCTAGGCTGCTGACTAGATCTACAAACAAGGAACAAAGAATAACTTTGAGTTGCAGTACCAAGATACATGAAGTTGAAACATCTCTCAATAAACCAGATACTTTTTTTGAAGGATAACGAAGTAGGGAAGAAAAACTTAGTTTTGTAACAGGCTATGGATTTCACCCTAAAAGCCGTTTGAAGAGACATTTTAATCAACCATGAATTAATGAGTAATATATTATTATACACAAAAAAGATTGCCCAAATGTACATAACAAGTGTAATACATTTCATTATGCAATATTTTAAACACTATTAAAAGTGTTTTTATTCTAAAAGAATAAACAATGAAAAACAAACTTACCGAAGAATTGATTTAATGTTTTCAGCTTTCATTTCTGATAACAGTTTCCACCGCATACTTTGATGATAGCGAGCTGAAGTGGTGGTGTCTTTGAGAGGCTTGATAAACCACCCTGGGGGAAACACACACACACACACACACACACACACACACACACACACACACACACACACAATTGCTTTTGAATTTATTACATAACAGTAGCTAGCAAATAATGAAAAATACTACCTAACAAACAGATCACGATGAGCTTAAAAAAATCACGTTAGATTTAGAAAACTTAAATTCTGATGTGTAAATGGTTAAAACAAGTTTCGCCTGGGCGATGTACTTTCATTTCTTACATGCTATGCTTCAGTAAGGCAAGGCCCTCTTCTCCCTTGGGGGCACTAGTTTGCAACATACAGGGAGTATTCCAAAAATATCGATCTACACGATAGGAAAATTGCAGTTTTTTGCAGTGCTGCCTCTCTGACCTGACAGTTTGGACCCCTTTGTGACTGTGAAAATGAAGCTATCTTCACCCCTGTAGACAGTGACACCCCTAAATTGTCTTTTCAACAGCTCATCCCAGAGTGGCCTGCACTCCATGCGTATTTTTTTTATTGGAAATTTTTAATGGACATCTTAATGTGATTCATTTTGACATGCTTTTCATTGTGACATTTCCATATATGCATTTTGATAAACATTATTCATATAGATTACCCCTTACCCTCCCCTATGCTTCCCCCCTCCCACCCTTCCCATCTAAGTTTCCCATCTAAGTCTTCTCTATCTTTTACTTAGTAGTATTTTTCCATGCGTATTTTTAAAAATTTTATTTCGGTCACATATGCATCCCGTATGGTTTCTAGTTTTGCTGAGATTCTCGGAGTCACCATGTCTGGCCGGGGCAGCCACCGCACCACCCAACCCCTAGCTCCAGGCTCCCTCCAGGCCCCTTCAGAAGAGCAGAAGAGCTGGGCAGGTCGAGCCCTGGGGCGAGGGGAAGGCGTCCGGCTCACTTACCCACTGCGAGGCCCGCCAGGAACGATGCCAGCACCGCCCCCAGGCCCATGCAAAGGTGCCGCAGGCCCCCGGGCCTGGCCATGGCTGCTCCCGCCCCCGGCCTGGGGCGCCCGTGGCGGCGGTCGGCGTCCAGGCTGCAGCTGCACAGAGAGCGCGGAAGAGAGCTGAGCGCCCCGGGGTGGCGGGTCGCAACCCCCCTCCGTCCCCTCCCTCTCCGTAGGTCCTGAGGCTAAGGGAAACCAGCTAGCGGGGGGGACAGAGAAGGCCCTGCAGAAAGCGGAGGCATTCTTCGCGTTGGCAGAAAACTCGCCTTTTGTGAATCTTGCAGTAACTCGGGCAAAGTTGCGGGAGCTGCTGAGAATGCTCCTGATGGTTTCCTAAGAAATCGACCGCACGCTACCTTCTTGCCACTCCCACCCCCACTATTTATCCCCAATGAGACGCGGGTGGCAAAAAGGCGGTAGTCCGTAGCCGAATTCTTTAGGGAACAATTAGGAACATTTTCAAAGTGCACTTAAATGTTCTTTTTTCCTTCTCTGTTGATTACCCTCCTTCCGAGTCTCTGTCCCAAATTTCAACTGATCAAACTCCGGGAAAAGATGGTGTCCGGCTGCTGAACTCTAACCCACTAGTACTGCAACCAGACTTCAGCACCAGCGCTGATGGAATTCAGTTCTATTGTTCCCCATTCCCTGAACAAGTCTCCACGTTTCTGGAAGTCTGTTTCTTTTCCTTTAACTGAGCTTGCTTTTTTGTTTTTGTTTTTGTTTTTTGTTTTTCATAGCTCACTAGAATGTTGTAGGTTCAAATTAAAATAAAAAAAAATTAACCATTGAAAGTGTCTTGCAGTATTACTGACAGTAGATTCTTAGCAAATGTCATTCCCCAGTCTTTGTCCTTCTATTACTCTTACAACACATTGCTCTTTAAAAGTGTTTAGAAGGTTTACAAAATAAGAACCATTGTAAATACAATTTCTGTACCCATCCATCCAACTCCAGAGGAAAATTTTAGCCATTTACAATTGACTTGTCTTATCTAATCAAAAATAGTTTTTGCAGCCAAAGAAAGATTACTGAGTGGACATTGAAGGGGATTGGCACCTCTTGTGTTACCCCCCGATTCCCTGCATTATCTGGAGTCCTAATGCTTTTAGATAAGGCACCTTTTCTTCTAACAAGTTACAAGAAGTGTCTAATGTAGCATATAACTATTGACTGATATGCCTAATCGTTTTTCTTTTGGAACTTTTGGAGAATCCCTGAAAGTTAGGTTTGAAACAAATGTCTTTTGTGAACTCACTGATTTTTAAGTGTTTATAGGTATTAAAGTCCCTAATGATTTCAGATCCTTCAGCTACTATCCCTGTGGACATTCTACAATTGATGATTTATTGTTTTATATTTCAGAGAGGAACACCTTTCCAAAGATATTTTCATAACAAAAGAAGTTCCTCAATACGGAGACACCAAGAAGCATATATAACACATTAGAATGAAATTATTAAAAATGTGCAACAGTCAATGAAGTAACTGACTCTTCAAACACTTCCCTTGACACCCAGAATTACTTTACCTGTTGATTAATAAAGATATATAGAGTTTTAAATAACTATCCATTGTCTACTTTAATAGTTGGGACAGGAATCTCTTTGGGGCACAAACAATATCAAGTACCTTTTGTGTTACACAGAAAAATTTTGAAGATTGATTATGCAATTTGTCTTTTTCTGTCTGATACCCATGGGATCTTTGCTATTGACTCATCTCTTTCGAAGGCACATCCGAATTATCTCACAAGAAGGTTTGAGAGAGACAGTTGGAAACAAATGATTAAAATGACTAAGTTACCTGTGATATTTGTTTTTTTCTATTGCTATCTCAATTTTAATAGATAATTGAAGTTTGGCCAACAGAAGAAATTGACATATTACTTAGCATAGTTTGACAACATGATCAATCTTCCCAAATTAAAATTATATCATTAATTCAATTAACATTTATTGAGACGATATTGCATACTACATGTTATGCAAAATTTTAAGGATATTATTTTTGCCTTTATAAATCCTAGAACATAATACAGGGTAATTATTGAATAAGTAATTAAATGTAACAACTTCCAAAAAGGAACAGCATTACCTCCAATATGAATGTTGACGTTGCCCTATTAAGCGGCATCTGCAATCCGTGTCTTGACAGTCCATTGTAAAGTATCCAGATGGATGGTTCAACAAGTCTTGGCCTTTTATTAATATAGAATCTTCAGGATTCAGAATTTCATCTTAACTAAGCTTATAACAAAAGGCTGCTATCAAGTAACAGTTTCTAAGTATTAGCATCTTCGCAGATTTTTGCGTCCTACAAAGCACACTTCAAGCAACATCATTGATTTATACTAACCTTTTTCAATCTTTCCTTCAAAGCCAAAATAAAAAACAGTTTCTACTGGAAAATCAGTCACTTAGCAGAATTCCCTGACCATCAGTGAACATCTAATGTGACACCATTTCCTCCATTCATCAAGTTAGATTGCTCTTGTATAACCTCTCCTCTCTCTCACTTCTCTCATATGAAAGATGAAACCTTGTAATCCCAAGTGCAAATCCCTTCCGATGCATATGGAGTTCAAAAACAGTGTGGCACATACTAGCCAAGCAGTGTATGTAAATTCCTTAACAAACATTCCAATAATTAATTTTTTTTTTTTTTTGGCAGTACCAGGGGTTGAACCCAAGGCCTCGTGCTTGCATGCTCTGCCAGTGCTGGACCACTGAGCTGCACCCCCAGCCCATTTTTTTACTTTTTGAGACAGGGTCTTGCTAAGTTATACAGACTGCCTCTGGTCTCGAACTTGCTATCCTCCTGCCTCTGCCTCCCGAGCCGCTGGGATTACAGGCGTATGCCACCTCGCCTGACTCCAATAATTAAATTTTAATAAGGGAGGAATATTCAGCTTGATGATAAAGTGGTCAGATATTTGTTAAACCTACAGACTCACCAAATGCTGTATCACAAATTTCATGTTTTGTTTGAACATATTGCCTTGTCCTCACATGAAAGTTATCACCAAGGTGCTCACTGTGTAGATATAGACATTATGCTATTAATGATGTCACAAGGTGACATTACAACAGAAATGGCAATAGGCCCACATGATATGGTCATCCAGGTAGCAATGTTCACTTTCCAAAAAAGTGGATGATAGCATGATAACTGTGACTCACGACAAGGAGTACATGCCAGTGGAATATTTCTAAGATTCTGTGCCCCCAAATTATTACAAATATAAAACAAAATGTTAGAATGCTTGTACTCAGAACAATAAACAAAAACTTAGGGAGTCGGTGAGATAGGAGACACAGGATGAAGTATAGGTAATGAGAAAAGACTGATAAAAATGGGAAGAAATTTTAAAAGAAAAGCAGAAACTATGATTGGATGATTTCCTTCTGATGTCACAATTACTTTATCCAATAATAAATGTGTAAAGAAGGGAAGAGCCACCAAGTTAAATTGTAAAATAGAAGACTCCTGCCCATGCCCTCCCGTCAACACAGAATGTGGCTCCTCTCCTGCTATTATTTCATTTGGAACCCAAACACTGGTAAGTTATATAATTTGACCTTTAAACCAGAATTTCCTGTTCAGCATGTCTTTTCATTAGCATATACCTTTAACCTGCTGCCCATGATAGTGTTAACTAAGAGTGCAGGGATCAGGGCATCCTGGTGCTTTTTCTTCTACTACTCTCATTCTCTAACTTAATTTACAGCCACTGTTCCTGTATTCCTCCAGTATCAATTTATTGTAAACCCCTCTTGGAAACCAATATTGAATATACCATGGACTTCCAAAAGAGCCAACAGATCTGTCCTAGAGGAAGTGCAACCAGAGTGCTCCTTGGAAACAAGAATGGCCAGACTGCGTCTTACAGAATTTGGACATATTTTCAGGAGAGACCAAGCCCTGGAGAAGGATATCATGTTCGGGAGAGTGGCAGGTCAACGAACAAAAAGGAAAACCTTCCACTAGATGGACTGACACAGTGTCAGCAATAATGGGCTTAAACATAAATAAGATCATGTGCCTGGCACAGAATCGGAAAGTGTTTTGTTCTGTTGTACATAGGGTTGCGATGAGAAAGACCCGAATTGATGGCACCTAACAACAACAACCAAAAACCAACAGATCTGTCCAAGAATAAGTGCAATTAGAGGGCTCCTTGGAAGCAAGGATGGCTAAACTGTTTCTGATGTATTTTGGACATGTTGTCAAGAGGGATCAATCCCTGGAGAAGGACATTATGTTTGGGAGAGTGGCAGGTCAGTGAAAAAAAAGGAAGACTCTCAACTAGGTAGATTGACACAGTGACTGCAACAATGGACTTAAACATAAAAAAGACCGTGTGCCTGGCAAAGAGTCAAGGAGTGTTTCATTCTGCTATACATAAAGTCACTATGAGCCAGACCCAACTCAATGACACCTGACAACAACAACAAACCCCTCTAGATTTTTAACCTTCTCTCTAAAAGTCCCTTTTTCTGATATCTCTTTCTATTTGGTGATGCCACTTTCTTTAAAAAACAGTTGAATGGTTATTTCCTCTTCTTGTTTCTTCTCTGACTCAAGGAGGCAGAGAGACCTTTCCTTTGTCACCATTATTCCACTGTGCATTCTCTGTTGGGATGATTTCCCTTTGATTGTGTTATTTTCTTCCGATTTTTAACATTGTCTCTAATTTAGTAGCAAGAGTTTCTCCTACCTTGTCTAATGGTTTGAGTTGCTGCCTTTTAGCTTTTGGCCTTACTTCATCCTTTGGCCCTTCAGTCTTCATTTTCTTTCACATCTCACCCACAAACCTTTAGAAAGTTCTGCAATCAAACTATATCTTGAATCCAGCTGCTCACCACCTTTGCCAGAATTCCTCTAATGTTAACTACAATTGTCTCTTATCTAGACTTCTGCAGAGCCTTTGAACTGGTATCTTTTCCTCGGTTCCTGCTCCTAGATAGTCTATCTGTGACCTAAAAGAATATTCTCCCTAAAGCAACCATCAGCTCATGTTACTTAAACCCTCCAAAGCCTTCCCTTTAAACTCAAAAAACAACAGGTCTCCCTGACTCCTTGAGTCAGAGGAGAAACAAGAAGAGGAAATAACCATTCAACTGTTTTTTTGAGAAAGTGGCATCATCAAATAGAAAGAGATATCAGAAAAAGGGACTTTTAGAGAGAAGGTTAAAAATCTAGAGGGGTTTGTTTGTTGTCAGACTAGTGAGAGTGGATAACAAAGCCTACATAATCCAGTTTCTGAATTTCATCTTCCTTCATGGGAAAACTCCACCAAGGAAATATATGCACAACAAATACATGGAAACTAGGCAACCACTACATCAACAGAGATTACCAGCATCACAAAGAACTAGACTCCCCAAAGGGAGGCCTCACAGAACCATGCTTTTCTGGTGAGAATATCAGAAATCCATGTCCACAGATAAAGGAGACATTGTTACAAGGTAAATGGCTAGGAAAACCCTTCTTGGGTTTCTTTGGCCTTCTTTCCTGGGGATGCCTAAGAAGGCAAAATAGCCAGGTTGCTGGGTGCTGTCCAGTTGGTGTCCAACTCATAGCAACCCCGTGTTCAACAGAAAAAACACTATTATCAGTGCTTCTCTGCTAGTTATAGGGTTTTCAGTAGCTGATTGTTTTTTGGGAGTAGGTTCCTGGGTCTTTCTCCCAAGCCTACAACACCTGGTGTTCCCAGGCGGTCTCCCATCCAAGTACTAACCAGGCCCCACCCTGCTTAGTTTCGGAGATCTGATGGGATTGGATGCCACAGTGATACAGCTGCAGGCAAACAGCCAAGAGAGGGTATTTAACAATCTTATAATTGGAGGCACTTACTGGAAAAACTAAAATTATTTCTAACTTTTATTCCAGTGACTTAAAATTCTTTATTAACTCCTTACTCTTCTTGACTAGGCAGACTGACGAAGCACAGCCTAATTTATATAATAGAAAAATAATTTGTATTCTTCAAGTCGTATCCATAATAAAAGATCATCTCAATATTCCCATAAACTGATTGCCAGTAATTGGGATCCAGTGCTAATTCTCTGCTAGGTCGCAGATCACCATGAGAAAGGCTGCCAGATATTTGCTAATCCTTGCTACTTACCCACCTTTCATGCAGAATGCAGTCTTTCCCTTAGAACCAGACAAGGGAGTCTATCAGGAAAATAAGTGAAAAAAGTTTCCAGATGTTCAAGTAATAAAGTTGTGATAGGCTCTGATTTCAACAGGACCATGGGTGGAAAAGATCAAAGGAGGAAGAGACAAGGAGCAAGTAAGTGGGTCATGGTGTGGTCCAAGGAGATGTGAAATAGCTGATTCAATGAAGGCTTTCTGG
>VMDO01036579.1:0-15029 GCA_007922755.1 Pedetes capensis
TATACAGGGTCGCTATGAGTCAGATACCGACTCCACGGCACCTAACAACAACAGATGGCGGTGGGGGTGCACGTTACTGGGCCGTAATACTACGCTTGCCTTCTACTCCATGCTCCGGTTCCACTTTCCAAGTTTCTCTTAACGTTTTCTGAGGTTCAGGTAATTTGTTACTATCCGTATGCTTTTACTGTGAAGTCCTTATTCGTGGTTAGTCTCGTTACTGTTTTGCGGTAAATTACTGTGGGGTTTTTATATGCTGAGTTGCTTGTTTCTCTAAATGGAAACCTAGTTTTTAGGAGGTGTGAGGGGAATTTTGTGTGGCACGTGTCAACAAGAGAAACCGGGGGCAAGGGTACAGCAAGGTAGAGACTACCCACGATTTATTAATTTTGGGCAGAATGCATTTGCCACTTGGGAGGCTAGTAGTATTTGCGTTCAGCTGCAGACAAAACGTGCTCAACTTTGTGTCAGAGATTGATTGAGGTGTGCCAATCTCGAGATCCTGCACGTAGTCACAGAAGTCAAGAAAGTCACCGCAGTTTGTCTTCTACTAGGCAGTTTCCCTGTCTGCTACTTTTTAAAAAATTATTTTGTGGTACTTAGGGGTTGAACCCAGGACCTCACACCTACTTTGCAAGTGCCGCACCTCACCCCGTTTTCTATATTTCTAGCTTGAGACAAGGTCTCGCTGAATTACACAGGCTGCCTCTGGCCTTGAACATTGGATCCTCTTGCCTGTTTCCTGAGTTGCTGGGATTATAAGCATGAGCCAGCATGCTAGATTTATCTCCTGCCATTTGAATAGCTCACCTTTCCTCAAACTAACTTACTTGATAGCTTGCTGCCATCTCCTACATCTGTTGCCAGGTGACTCTAGATAGATACCACCAGTACCCTTCCTTCCCACTCCAAAACCACCTCTTCCTTAATCCTGTTCTCAGACTTTCGCTTATCACCATACAATGAAAGCAGAAAATTGTAGTGCTATCTCAGTCTTGAGTTTGCTCCTGAAATTCATCAGTAGCCTGGCAAATTACGAAGTTTCTTTAGTATTTCTTTTCTTCCAATGGTAGTAGTAAATGGCTACTCTTCCCCTGTCCCATACTGAGGGATTGAATCCAGGGAGCTCCACCACTAAGCTGTACCTCAAGCCGCTGCTTCTCCTTCTTCTTGAGACAGGGTGTCGCTGAATTGCACAGGCTGCCTCTGGCCTCAAACTCATGATCCTCCTGCCTCTGCTTCTGGAGTGCTGGGATTACAGGCATGTGCCATTACTCCTGGCAATGGTCACTCTTTTTAACTGTCAGAAGTGATCTGTTTTTCCCCATCTAATTAGACACAATAAGAACAGTTTCAAGCACAATCACTGTGCATGGCAGACCTACTACAGACTCTCTCTGGGGAGGTTGAATATCATCCCGCCCACAAGAGGATTTGGTCCTCCCAAGTGGTCTCCCAAGTGGGCGGGAAGCCCTGCCATAAAAAAAAGAAAAAAAGAAAAAATCCACGATAGCAGCCATATTCTCTCCATTGCTATAGGCTTTGGGCCGGAAAGCTCTGATTTGGGGAATTGGCGCCCGACCTACGTGGGACAGGGAGAACCCCAGGGAGGACCCCACAGGCTCCACTGCTTCTCAAACAATACAACAGACACAGAATATTTCGTGGAACCATCTCTTTGGTCATTGTGGGGCAATCTGCCATTTTCTATGCAATCGGCAAAATCTCTATAAACTAAGACAGACTGCTCCTGCAGATTGTGTGAAAACACCCAGTGGAACTGGGTGCCCACAGTGCACCTGAAAGAACATACAAGGTTTTTTTTTTTTTTTTTGTATGGGGGTTTGAATCCACGGTCTTGCGCCTGCTTGCTTTGTAGGTGCTGGACCGCCGCACTGCGCCCCCAGCCCGGATTTTTTTACTTTTTGAGACAGAGGCTTGCTGGGTTGCACAAACTGCCTCTGATCTCGGGCTTGTGGTCCTCCTGCCTCCGCCCCCCCAAGCCGCTGGGATTGCAGGTGTGCACCACCACACCTGACTAGAAGTGTTTTATGTGTGTGTGTGAGCGTGTATGCATGGTTTTGGTTTTGTTTTTGTTTTGATTTTGTTTTTTGTTTCTTGGGGTTTTTTTGTTTGTTTGTTTTGTTGTTGTTGGTTTGTTTTTGTTGTTTTATATGGGGGTTTGAAACCAAGGTCTTGCGCCTATTTGCTTTGTAGGTGCTGGACCACTGTGCTGCGCCCCCAGCCCATATTTTTTACTTTTTGAGACAGGGTCTTGCTGGGTTGCACGGGCTGCCTGTGATCTTGGGCTTGCGATCCTCCTGCCTCTGCCCCCCCAAGCCGCTGGGATTGCAGGTGTATACCACCGCACCTGACTACAAGCGATTTTATACGTGGGTGGGAGCGTGTATGCATGAGGCTTTTAATTTTCTTTTTTATTTTTATTTTCTTCCTTTCTTGTTTTACTCTCTTCCCTCTTTCTATTCTCCTTCTCTTTTTCTTATGCTATATATGCGTCCTTGTATTAATTATTTACCATCAGAGCCCCCACACGTCTGTCAGTTTGCCGCACTGTGAGGGCTTGCGTGTTGTGATGAGGCTGAGAGCTCTGTCACTGTAACCTTGGACATGAGCAAGGTTACCCATGGTGGACAGGTTTTCAGCTGAGCTTCCAGACTAAGACAGACTAGGGAGTAGGACCTGGCAAGCCAATCCCGAAACAACTAGCCATTGAAAACCCTATGAATAGCAAAGAGACACTGTCAGATATAGTGCCGGAAAATGAGGCCCCCAGGTTGGAAGGCACTCAAAAGACTACTGGGGAAGAGTTGCCTCCTCCAAGTAGAGTCTACCGTGATGACGGAAATGGAGTAAAGCCCCAGGGAGCTCAACTTGCTGATGTGGCACGACTCAAAATGAGGAGAAACAACTGTAAAACATCCATTAATAATTGGAACATGGAATGTACGTAGTATGAATCTAGGAAAATTACAAATCGTTAAAAGATAAATGGAGCGCATAAACATTGACATTCTAGGCATCAGTGAGCTAAAATGGACCGGCATAGGCCATTTTGAGTCAGACAATCATATGGTCTACTATGCTGGGAATGATAAACTAAAGAGAAATGGGGTTGCATTCATCATCAAAAAAGACATTTCAAGATCTGTCATGAAATACAATGTTCTCAGTGATAGAATAATTTCCATACACCTACAAGGAAGGCCAGTTAATATGACTACTATTCAAATTTATGCACCCACCACTAAGGCCACAAATGAAGAAAGGGAAGACTTCTATCAGTTTCTGCAATCTGAAATAGATCAAACATGCAATCAAGACATACTGATAATCACTGGTGACTGGAACGCAAAGGTTGGAAACAAAGAAGAAGGCTCAGTAGTTGGAAAATATGGTCTTGGTGACAGAAACGAAGCTGGAGATCACATGATAGAATTTTGTCAGACCAATGACCTTTTCATTACAAATACATTTTTTCAACGTCATAAACGGAGACTATACACATGGACTTCACCAGACAGAACATACAGGAATCAAATTGACTACATATGTGGAAAGAGATGATGGAAAAGCTCTGTACAAAATGTTAAAACAAGACCAGGTGCTGACTGGATCAGACCATCAACTTCTCATATGCAAGTTCAAACTGAAGCTGAAGAAAATTAGAACAAGTATATGAGAGCCACGGTATGACCTTGAGTCTATCCCACCTGAGTTCAGAGACCACCACAAAAATAGGTTTAATGCATGAGACACAAATGATAGGAGACCAGAAGAGTTGTGGCATGACATAAAAGATATCATTCAAGAAGGAAGCAAAAAGTTCTTTAAAAGGCAAGAAAAAAAGGAAAGAACAAATTACATGTCAAAAGAGACACTGGACCTTGCCCTTGAATGAGGAGCAGCTGAAGTAAAAGGAAGACATGATGAAGTTAAGGAACTAAACAGAAGATTTCAGAAGGCAACTCGAAAAGACAAAAACAAATATTATAATAACATATGCAAGGAGCTGGAGGCAGAAAACCAAAAGGGAAGAACACGCTCTGTGTTTCTCAAGCTTAAGGAAGTGAAGAAAATATTCAAGCCTCGAGTGGCGGTAGTAAAAGATTCTACAGGGAAAATATTAAATGATGCAGGAAACATCAAAAGAAGATGGGAAGAATACACAGAGTCATTATACAAGAAAGAATTGGTAGATGACCAACCATTCCAAGAGGTTGCATATGAAGAGGAACCAATGATGTTGAAGGATGAAGTGTAAGCTGCTTTGAAAGAACTGGTGAAACACAAGGCTCCAGAAATTGATGGGATACCAATAGAGATGTTTCAACAAACAGATGCAGCACTGGAGGTGTTAACATGTTTATGCCAACAGATTTGGAAAACAGCTACTTGGCCAACTGACTGGAAGAGATCCATATTTGTGCCTATTCCCAAAAAAGGGGATCCAACTGAATGTGCAAACTATCGGACAATATCATTAATGTCACATACCAGCAAAATTCTACTAAAGATCATTCAGAAGCGACTACAGCAGTATATAGACAGGGAATTACCAGAAAATGAAGCGGGATTCAGAAGAGGACGGGGAACCAGGGACATCATTGCTGATGTTAGATGGATATTAGCTGAAAGCAGAGAATATCAGAAAGATGTCTATCTATGTTTTATTGACTATGCAAAAGCATTTGATTGTGTGGATCATAACAAACTATGGATAACACTTTGGAAAATGGGAATACCAGAACACCTAATTGTGCTCATGAGAAATCTGTACATGAACCAGGAGGCAGTTGTTGGAATAGAACAAAGAAACACTGAGTGGTTTAAAGTTGAGAAAGGTGTGCAACAGGGCTGTATACTTTCACCCTATCTCTTCAATTTATACGCTGAGCAACGTGGCATCAAGATTGGAGGAAGACTCATTAACAACCTGCGTTATGCAGATGACACCACTCTGCTTGCTGAAAGTGAAGAGGATTTAAAACGTTTACTGATGAAGATCAAAGATCATAGCCTTCAATATGGGTTATGACTAAACATCAACAAAACAAAAATCCTTGCGACTGGGTCAGCATGCAACTTCACAATAAATGGAGAAAAGATTGAGGTTGTCCAAGATTTTGCTTTGCTTGGCTCTATAATCAATACCTGTGGAAACAGCAGTCAAGAAATCAAAAGATGCATTGCTCTAGGAAAAGCTGTGGCAAAAGATATCTTTAGAGTATTGAAAAGCAAAGATGTCACATTGAAGACGAAGGTGCCTGACTCGTGCCATGGTATTTTCAGTGGCATCATATGGTTGTGAAAGCTGGACATTGAACAAGAGAGCCAGAAAAAGAATTGATGCTTTTGAATTGGGGTGCTGGAGACATCTATTGAATATACCATGGACTGCCAAAAGAACCAACAAATCTGTCCTAGAAGAAGTGCAACCAGAGTGCTCCTTGGAAGCAAGAATGGCCAGACTGTGTCTTACATATTTTGGACATGTAGTCAGGAGAGATCAATCCCTGGAGAAAGATACCATGTTTGGGAGAGTGGCAGGCCAATGCAAAAGAGGAAAACCCTCCACCAGATGGATTGACACAGTGTCTGCAACAATGGACTTAAGCATAAATAAGATCCTTTGCCTGGCCCAGAATCGGCAAGTGTTTCCATCTGCTGTACATAGGGTCGCTATGAGTCGGACTCAACTCGACGGCACCTAACAACAACAACAACAACAAAGTACCTGTGGAGCTGGGGTTTAGCTCAGTTGGTAGAGTGCTGTTCTGCACTCTCTGAGGACCAGGATTTGGTCCCCGGCAAAACAAATATGGGAGAAGGATGTGGCAGTTCATTCCCAAAGCAATCCTGAAACCATCAGCCAATGAAAACCCTGTGAGGGTCGCTATGAGTTGGACCTGAGTTGCTAGCATCTAACAGCAACAAGAGTACCTGAGGTCTGCAGCCATACCACCCTGGTGTCTGATCCTATCTGATCTCCAAGGCTAAGCAGGATTGGGCCTGGTTAATCCTTGCATGGGAGATGCAGGTGCTGCAGTCTAGGGAGAAGGATCTGGCAGCCACTCCTGAAAACAATCAGCCTTTGAAAACCATATTAATAGCAGAGAAGCACTGAAAATAGTGCCAGGTATGGCACAGTGTTGGAGAGTGTTTCCTTCTGTTTTACATAGGGTCATTATGAGTCAGACCTGACTGGGCAGCACCTAACAACAACAACAAAAGTGCCTAAGGAGTGAACTAAAGTTTAGGAGAAAACCCAAAGTCCATTGTGGTGGCTGCCAACTTTTGTCAACCTTTCCCAGAGTTTGTTCACTGACCCCATCCTCCCTTCTAATCTCTAATATTCTGGTACACAGAAACTACCTAGCCAAATGGAAAAGGCAAGATCATAGTGGGAAAGACCCTCTGGAGCCAGTCTTGAGGATTGTACTCATAGGTCTATAAGTCCCCAGTAGCTTCTGATATGAAGTGTGTGGGGGTGGGGATGGAGAGAAACAGACAGCTGCAGGTCAGAGAAAACCAACAAAGAAAGCCTTAGCAAGTATTTGGTCCTGTAGATTGACATAGTTTGATGAAGAAAAGCCATTTACTTCTCCCCAACAGGAGGAGTTTTCTTGCTTAAATACAAAATTCATGAACCATGACCCAAGTCAATTTTCAGGGTCTTATCAACGAGAACACTTGGATATTTACAGTATTTAAGGGATTTCCTTTGTCCCGGGCTGTCATCACTATCTTAGGTGCTAGATTCCTGATCCAGTTTTTGACCAAAAGTAGCCATCCAATACAGTTCCTATGCATTGCTGGGACATTGCTGTCCAGGCTTATCAGACAAACCGACATCACTACAAAAACATTACATTTGGTCTGCCTTTGGAAAGGTGAGCATTTGTCTTCTGTTTGACCTTGGGCCAGCTCTTCCAATTTTCAAGTATCTTGTAAAAATAAGAATATTAAGTACCTCACAGAGTTGATGTATAGGTTAAATGAAATCTAATAATACACCAAACATAATATGTACAGCCTATATTAAACGTGCTGATTGTTGTTGTTGTTGTTGTGTGCCGTAGAGTGGGTATCCGACTCATAGTGACCTTCACAGGGTTTTCAATGGCTGAGTGCTTCAGGATTTCTTTGGGAGTGGATTGCCAGGTTCTTCTCCCATTTTTGGGGTGCTGGGAATTGAACTCGGGGCCTCAGAGACTGCAGTGCAGCGCTCTACCCACTGAGCTAAATCCCAGCCCAAAAACGTGCTGATAGGTAACGATATCTAAGGTATGTGTTTCTCCTTTATGAAATATGAGATAAAGAAAAGTGTGTATGTTTCAACTTTCATTACATTTGAATGTGTTTTGTAAGTTACTTTTTTTTTTTTTTTTTTTTTTGAGAGGTCTCACTGTGTAGTCCTGGATGGCCTGGCACTTGCTATGTAGACCATGTTGGCCTTGAATTTGCAGTGGTCCTCTTGCCTCAGCCTCCCAAGTGATGGGATTACAGGCATACACTACCACACCGGATAGAAAGTTACTATTAAAGAATAACAAACTTAAAATGAAATTTATTTTTTTAGATGCCCACAAAAAGGGCTCATTCTTAGCAGCGTTGTTTGTAATAGTCCCCAAACTGGAAGCAATCCAAATGTCCATCAAAAGGTGCATGGCAGCTGGGCATAGTGGTGCACACCTGTACTCTCAGAACTCCAGAGGCTGATGCAGGAGGATCCAAAGTTCAAGGCTGGAAAGACCTTGTCTAAAAACAAAACAAAAGAAAACAAAAAACCAGAGAGATGAATGGATACATTGTGATATACCCATCCAGTGGGAGCACACTCTGCAATAACATGGAGTTACTGGACAACAGGCAACAATATGGATGAAACTTAGAAACATGAAAAATATATATACTGTGTGATTCCACAGAAGCAAATTTCTAGAACAGGCAAAACTAACCTATAGTGACAGAAAGTAGATCATTGACTGCCTGGGACAGGGAGTGGTAGGTAGGAGGACTAATTGTAAAGGGGCACAAGAAAACATTTTGGAGTAATAGAACTTTTTTTTTTTCCACCAGTATGATGGTGCATGCCTAAAATTCCAGCACTTGGGAGGCTGAGGAAGGAGGATTGATGTGAGTTTCAAGCCAGCCTGGTGTACACAGTGAGTTCCAGGCCAGCCTAGGCTACACAATGAGACCTATCTCGAAAAACAAAGAAAGAAAAGAATTCCCCCCTCCCCTTGAACTGGGTAGTGGATAAAAGGTGTACCCTGTAATGTGGCTGCTCCCTGTAGGCTGCATGTGACCACCTCTGTCTTCAAATGAACAGCTGTGCCAGGTGCCCTTGGTGGTGCATGCCTGTAATCCCATCAATTTGGTAGGCTGAGGCAGGAGAATCCTAAATTCATAGCCAGAGGCAACCTGTGTAACTTAGTGAGACCCTATCACAAAACAAAAAATGAAAACAACTGGGAGTGCCGGGCGTGGTGGCGCACGCCTGTAATCCTAGCAGCTCGGGAGGTGGAGGCAGGAGAATCACAAATTGGAGACCAGACGCAAACTGCGTAATTTAGCGAAACCCTGTCTCAAAGAGTAAAAAAAAAAATGGGCCAGGGGCGCAGCTCAGTGGTCCAGCACTTGCAGAGCATGCAGGCGCGAGGCCCTGGGTTCAACCCCCAGTACCGCAAAAAAACAAAAACAAAAACAAAAAAAAACAAAACAAAACTGGGAGTGTAGCTCAGGGTAAAAGTATTGCCCAGCATGTGCAAGGCTCTGGATTCAACCTCCCAGTACTGCACACAAACAAAAACATCTGGCTGTGATGACTTCGAGGAGACCTTTCCCTGCAGTCATGGCAATGGAATCATCTTAACTACACAGCTGCTTGTTGGGCCTATAATGAAGGGTAAAGGGCTTATTGGCATTCCCTTGTGGAAGGAGGAGGAGGCTCTCAAGAACCCTGAGGAGAGATCCCCGTGAGACCCTCACAAGACCATTGTCCTCAGATTCCTCCCTTGACTATCTATATAAGAAGCAAACAATTCACTGGGGGATAGAAGATGTTGTGCCCAAAGCTTGAGTTCCCCAAAAACCACCAGGGAGTCTGAAGCCGCATGCAATAACAAAGAGCCTTTACTAATGCTCGAGCTCCAGGATACCACACCTCACCGGCGCAGCGGTTCAGTGTTGGGACCCCGACTCATTGCAGGGTGAAGGCTTATATTGTGGGTTACAAGCAGGGAAGGAGGGGGTGGAGAGAGTGAAGGTCAGATAAGGTGAGGCTTTGAGTTGCTAAAGTCAGAGGGGTCTGGTATTGAAAGTCAAATAAGGTGGGGCTTTGAGATAAGGTGGGCCTTTGAGTTGCTAAAGTATGCCATTTGTATTATCTTGAGGCCTGGGAGTTCTGGGAAGTTACTGCCTATATCTACAGCCTTTTATTCTGGCCCAGACCATTCTGATCTAGTGAGCTTTTAAAGGAATTTGTGGAGCAGCACCTGTGAGACAAGATCCTAAGATAAGGGGGTCATTCGTGCTAACTCCGGGCTCTTGGTCAGCCTGGGCATCTCAGAAGACATTTTTGTGGTGTAGCTGTCTGAGTTACCCATGCTCCTGTAAGTGACCCCAATAAACTGGTACACCAAGTTGGATTTGGAGGACTCCGTTTATTTAGTCTATTTGAGCCCTCTCTATTTGGGGTAAATACACATTCCTTTAATATCTCCCCAGGAAAAGTTTACACAGCAATCCATTTGTCAAAAGTCATGAAATTGGAAATGGATAGATACATTGTAACATTTAGAAAATATACCTACACAAATTTGATTGTAAAGATAAAATCATTAAATTTTGATGTCTTTAGTGTTTTAGCCTTAGAGGGTTCTTCTAGAAAAGTATCTCTCCCTCGGTATGGTGGTGCACGCCTGTAATCCCAGCGACTGGGAGGCAGAGGCAGGAGGATCACAGGTTGGAGACCAGAGGCAGTCTCCATAATTTAGCAAGACCTTGTCACAATAAATTAAAAGACGGGCTGGGGGTGCAGCTCAGTGGTATAGTGTGGGGAAGAACAAGGGCTGGGCTGAGGCATACCATGCCCATGTATGGGCCTCTCATGTTTAGCACACTAAACCTACTTGTCTGTGACCTGAGGCACACCCAGTCACACAGGCCCATGTGATGGGATGGTCGTCATTGCCAACTTTGTCCGCACATACTCTCTGGCCTGTTTCCTCTTTTGGTGGGCTTGCCTAGGGCATGCCCCAGACTTGCGTGAGGCATGCCCAAGCTTTATTGTGCGATCTAATTAAAAAAAAACACACTGATTGGCATTCACTACATATCGTGATTCTGACGTAATACCTTCTTATTTTTGCTTTATTCTGATTGCTATATAAGCTGAGTCTCTCCTTAAAATAAACGGATTTGACTCTGAAGCTGCCTCTGAGTGTCCTTGAGAGCCTCTGCACCGCACCCTCTTTGGCTGTTTGTGGCCCCCCTCTGGTGCAGGCCCAACAGTATAGCATTTGCAGAGCATGCAAGGGTGAGGCCCTGGGTTCAACCCCCAATACCACACACACACACACACACACACACACACACACACACACACACACACACAAAGTATCTCTCTTTGAAAGTTCAACAATTCTTCATTTTTGTTTCTCTGTCTTTTTGTAGTTAAATGTATGCATTATTAAACTGGATACTTTAAAAATAAAAATACAGTCTATAATAGTTCAATTTTATAAAAGCATATTTAGGACCAGGGGTTTGGCTTAGTGTAAGAGCACTAGCTTAACATCCTCTAGACACTGGGTTCAATCCTCAACACAAACATGTTGCTGTTGTTAGGTACCGTCAAGTCTGACTCATAGAGAACTTTATAGGGCTTTTGACGGCTGATTGTTTTTTCAGGATTGCTTTGGGAGTGGATTGCCACTTCCTTCTCCATCCTTCTCCCGTCAACACAAACATATGTACATATATATTGTTGTTAGGTGCCATCGAGTCAGGTATGACTCATAGTGACCCTATGTACAAAAAAATGAAATGCTATACAACACTGTGCCATGCCCAGCACCATGTCAGTTCTTCTTTGCCTCCCCAATATTCATAGGGTTTTCAATGTCTGATTGTTTCAGGAGTGGACTGCCAGGTCCTTCCAAGCCTACAGCACCCAGTATTCCCAGGCAGTCTCCCATCCAAGGACTAACCAGGCCCAACCTATGTGTGTGTATAATTTTCTCTGTAGATATACCAGGCAAAAATGACTCCATAAGTGTTCACCTAATGTTAGAAAGAGTTATTTTTGAATTTAAAGTGTTTACTATTTTGATATGTTATACTTTCTTGCATCATTTGAATTGTGTTTAGTATGTATAACTTTTGCAAAAGATGAGAATAACTTAAAAATAGATTGAAAAAATGTATCAAGATTTTCCAGGTGATGTGAATATGGATGAAAAGTTATATTCTGCCCCGATAATACCCTGTACCAGGGGTTGAACCCAAGAGTTTGCACGTGCTAGGCATATGCTGTACCATTGAGATTGACTCCCAGTCCCATTTTTATTTTTTATTTGGCAACAAGATTTCACTAAATTATGCAGGTTGCCTCTCGCCTTGAACTTAATACCTTCCTGCCACAGCCACCTGAGTTGCTGAGATTACAGGCATGCGTTATGGCTCCTGGTTTTAGTTTTCTTCTTTATGCATATTTCATGTTTTAAAATTTAAAGCATGAAAAATTTTTAAAAAAATTTAAAGCATGAATGACTTATAAGTGAAACAATAGAATAGATATGGAATTCCTTCCTGTGGTAAGAGGAAAATATAAAGGGGGAGAAACACACAGTTCTGGAAAGAATTTTGCTTATAATGAACATTTTTAGGATTCAGTTGTTTGATAAGGATATTGGGAAAGCAAGAGGATCATGAGGACATGTGGCATACTATTATGCCTGTCACACGACACCTCCTTTGGTTTCATACAAATATGCAAAGTTACATTTCATTTAAAGATTTTTAGCATGTGTATTTCTCTTTTGTTAGGAACAGTAGAAGCACAGAGGTTCTCAGCATAGCTTCTGGAGCTGGGCTGCCTTAAGTTCAAATTCCTGTTTTCAAATACCATTTCACTGGCTAAGTAACCCTAGAAAGGTTTACTTTGAGGCTGTCTCGGGTTTCTCATATTTAAATGAGGATGTTGATATGACATAGATGTGTTGTAAGGATTAAATGAGGACACACGTGTGCAATTCATCAGATTAAATGTATTAGTTGAGAATCAGCTCTCCGATTTGGGGTACAACACTGCACAGAGACCAGACGTGATGAAAACTGACTTTAAGTTACATCAGTAATATTTTTCAATGGCCATGGACCCTCCTATGGAGAGGACACCCATCTTCTATGACCAGTAGTGATCTCCTGGGCTGGGTTGTTGTTGTTAGGTGCTGTCAAGTTGGGTCTGACTCATACGTACAACAGAGGGAAATACTCCCGCACCCTATGTACAACAGAAAGAAATACTCCGGACACTGTGCCATACCTGGCACTATGTCAGGCCTTCTCTGCTATTTATAGGATTTACAATGGTAGATTGTTTTCACAAGTAGGCTGCAAGGGCCTTCTCCCATTTTTGCTCTGCTGGGATCAAACCTAGGGCCTCAGAGAGCACAAAGTGGCACTCTATCAACTGAGCTAAACCACACCTGCATTTCTACACGTAGGGGAGGGAAAATGTCCTTTTTTTCACCTATCCTCCATTCATGGATAAGGCCTCTATAACAAAGCCAGGTTAATAAGAGAAAAGTATACTTGTTTATTTAATTTTATCATGACAAGGGAGCCTTCAGAAAGCAATGAAGACCAGAAGAAGCACTTGAGCCAGAGGTTTTTTTTAACATTTGCTAACAGCCAGGCATGTTGGTGCATGCCTACAACTTGTGAAGCTGAGGCAGGAGGATCACAAGTGGGCGGCCAGCCTGGGAGATATATATGAGATCCCATCTAAAAGCAAGGAAACAAACAAACAAAAAAAATAGACACACAGAGAGTCAACAGCTGCAGAGCAATATAATAGGCTAAGAGGAGTTCGATCTGACAGTAATAACCCCCCTGGGAAAAGTGTAGCAAGGCCCACACAGTCCTACTCTGTGTCCCTGTCTTCAGAGATAAGGATATTCCTTTCCTCTGATTATAAGGAGGGCACCTCTCCCGAGCATCTTGGCACCTGCTTCAGGGGAGAAAGGTGGGGGAAGGTGACAGTGACATTTCTGTTTTTACTCTCTCAATTTGCTTCAGTTTAAAATAATTCAATATACCAAGGTGCCACGTTTTGAGCTAGTGTGTGTCAAACCACATTATACATATACACAAAACTGAGCATCTTTTTTTCTTTTTTTTTTTTTAAGACAGGGTCTTGCTATTTAGCCCAGGCTAGCCTCAGACTCTGCCCTGTGGCATCTGGTCCCGTCAGATCTTGGAAGCTAAGCAGGGTCAGGCCTGGTTAGTACTTGGATGGCAGACCGCCAGGGAACACCAGATACTGTAGGCTTGGGAGAAGGACCTGGCAACACCCCCCAAAAAATCAATCTGCCATTGAAAATCCTATGAACAGCAGAGAAGCACTGACAATAGTGTTTCACCTGTTGTACACAGGGTCGCTATGAGTCGGATACCAACTCAACGGCACCTAACAACAACAACAGCCTCAGACTTTCTCTGGAAAGGGAGATAGGGACTGGGGATTGAATTCAGGGACTTGCATATACTAGGCAAGAGTTCTACTACCTCCTGACCCCTTTTTTATTTTGAAAGACTCTAGATAAGTTACCCAGGGGCTGGCCTTGACCATGCTATGTAGCCCAGTCTGACCTTGAACTCATAATCCTCCTGTCTCAGCCTCCAGAGTGCTGGGCTTACAGAAATGAGCCACCACACTGGTGCAAATCCAGAATCAATCAATCAATCTATCTATCTATCTATCTATCTATCTATCTATCTATCTATCTATCTATCACCTACTTACGTTTTTCTTGAGACAAGGTCACCCTCTGTAGCCCAGGGTGGTCTGGAACTCTCTCTGTACACTAGGCAGGGCTCAAACTCCTATCTATCCTCCAGCCTCAACTTCCAGTTGCTGTGATTACAGACGTGCCCCTCCACACCCAGTGACCCAGAATCTTCAAGGAGTACTACATTTAACAAAATTTAACTGCAAATACAAGTGACTATGTGTACATACATATATACATACACATACAAAGGAATACATTTTTATTCCCAGTACACTTTCTTGAAGTTTCATGTTTTCGAAGCCGTTTCTGAAAATCAGCAGTTTCCTGATCCCCTTCTGTGTCTCCTCTCTAAGGAAAGCCATGTTCAACTCCTGCAACACGTTATCTGGTTATTCATCTCCTCATGTCTAAACTACTGTTGTGAATGCTTGGATTTCCCGTTTTCCATCCGAGGCCCTGTGGACCCGTCTGCAAGCGGAAAACGTAGTTTGTGTGTTTTCCTCCTTCCAGTCCAGGCCAAGGTAGCCAGTAGGACGCTTCCCTTCCCCGCTTCGAGCTCGGAAAGGAATCCTCAAGGACAAAAGTCAGGCAAGCGCTTTCTGGCGTTCGGGGGAACCGGGTTCTCGGGTGGGTGCGTGAAGGACCAAGTCTCCAGAGGGAGGAGCTGCGGTTGCCCCATACACGCGCGAGTACAAGGCTGTGAACTCCCCTGTTGCCTCCCTCGCATTCCTGCTCTCTCATCTCCTTTTGCCCTTTTTCCCCTTCGTCCTCCGCTGTCTCTCCGGCCAACTCCTCTCCCGCTTCCCGTCGCCTCCAGGGTGTGAGCCCCAGAGACAGCTGCGCCTGTCGCAAGCGCTTTTGAGTTCCACAATAGTGAAGCCCAGAGACGCACCTGAGCGCCTGCAGGGCCTTTGCACCAGCTGCTAGGACGCGCCGTGATCCTCCCTCTGCGGAGGACAACACGGTCCCGCCAGGTCGGGTCCTAAG
>VMDO01036580.1:0-15023 GCA_007922755.1 Pedetes capensis
GTCAGATTTTATATAAACATTGGACTGAGCTTATAATTTTGTATCTTGCTTGTTCAAAATTTACTAATATTGATGTTCATAGATAGTTCAAATATATTTTTTATTCTAATTCATTGTTTGACAAAACCTCAATTCAATTATTAATAGATGCTAAATTTTTATAATTTGTTAATATTAGAGTCAGTGTTTATGTACATGCCTCCTCCTACACATGTTTGTGTATTCATTCAGAATTGGAATTGCTCTGTTATAAACTAGGTACCTTTTGAGCTTCCTTAGACATCACTATATTGCCTTCAATAGTGATTGAAAAATGAGTAATGAAACCAATGAAAGAATTCTGTAGTTTTTTTAATCCTGATGAGTAGTGTGTTTAAATAGCATCTATATGCTATTATCATTCAGGCTTATTACACTTAGTGATTTATTATATTATTTATTCCATTTCTATGAATAGTTTTTTTTTCTATTACCCTTTTGGAATGTTATAGTCCACTGACTTTTTTCACTTTTTTGATGTCTGAATTCCAAATGATATTCCCTAGATTTACGTCATTTATCTAAGTATATTTATTTATCACACTAAAGTTATCTTTTAATTTGAACAATTATCCATATATGTACAAATATTCCCAATATAAATTTCAAGCATCACACTCTGACTACACCGTCATCATTCCAATTACAAATTCAGTGTTGGCTATCTCCTTTCCTCACTAAAGTTCCTTCTCTATCTCTTTTTCTATGTGATGCATTGCTTTTTTATATTCTGTAATGTTTAAGATCCACTGTTGTAATAACTTTCTTATGTACAGCCTCAAAAATATTGCCATTCTCTCATTAATTTAACTTGATTGATAAAAATATAATCACAGTTAAAATACAATTGACTATCTGAATGTAGCTAGAGGAAAATGAAAAATCATGCTGAACATTCCCCTTTAAATTTTTGACAGCCTTGATTTGACCCTTCACAAGTGTTATATAGTGTCCGAATATTTGTTGATTTTCTAAACAGATTTATATTACTGATTAAAATTTAACTCCATTATAGTCAGAGAATATTTTTAAGAACTATAGCCTTTTAAATTCATTAATATTATAGCCCATAATACTGTCTACTTTTTGTATATACCCTGTAGTTACTTGAAATTAATGTGTATCATACAATTGTTGAGTATCCTCTTTCACAAAATGATAACCAGAAAGTGTTGGTTGATTGTGTTTTTGAAGTATTCCATACACTTGCTAATTTTCTGTCTCTGTAGTCTACCAATTATTTTGAGAATAATTTTGTGAACTGCTTACTTCTGTTTCACCATTTTTTGCTTCGTATATTAGTACTGACATTATTTGCTGCATGAATGCTTATGTTTAGTTTTATCAGATGAATTGGCAAATTTTCATTGTCTTTTTTTATTATAGTTTGTTCTAAAATATACATTGATATTAATATAATCACCCTAAAATTTATTTGCATCAGTTTTTGCATGTAAATAAGTTTAAATCTTTATACTTTTAACTTATTTACATCTTTGTAGTTAAAATAGATTTAGGCAGCATGAGTTGGTGCTGCTATTAATTTCAGCATGAAATCTCTGTCATTTAATTAATGTTTAGATCCTTTACATTTAATGTGATTATTGTGTTTTAATATATCAATTTTGTCTGACCTATTCCTTTTCTGCATTTCACATTTTTCTAACTTTTTGTATAAATTAGCATTTTATGATTCTGTTTTATTCCCTGTGTTGGCTTATTATCTTTAGTACTTTTGTATTATTTTCAGAGTTCCTGTAAAGTTTAATGTGTATACCTTACCTTCTCATAGTCTGCATTCAAGTGACGGTATGTCATTTAACATATAGTATATCTTTACACAAGAATAATTCTATTTATCCATTCTCAGTCTTTTCTACTGCTATCATATAGTTTACTTCAACAGATGCTGTAACAACATAATGCATTGTATTTCTTTGTATAAACAGTGAATTATATTTTAGTCATTTGTGGAGTAACTAAAAGCATTTATATTTAGCCATAAAATTATTATTTTGTTTTCTTGCTTCCATTGTATTGTTCCAAGTGCCCATATGGTATCATTATCCTTCTACTTGACAAACTTCCTTTAATATTTCTTTAGATGAAATTAGGCTTATGCTGAATGTAAACAAAGATTTTATATCACTTTCATTTTCTAAAAGATATTTTCTCTTAGTAAAATATTATAAGGTGACTTTTTCTTTTTACCCCAGCACTTTCAAGATATTGTACTACTTTCTTCCTGTTTGTACTGAAAATTTTAGCCAATGTATCTTTAGATTTATCCCCTTCTTCTCATTCAATGGAGCTCCAATCACCTATATTTGTGGATGTTTGAACTTGTTCTATACTTCACTAATGCTCTGTTCATTATTTTTTGCATTTAATCATTTTTTCACTTTTAGTTTATATTTTTATGATTCCTTGAAGTGTGTAAGTCTGTGTATCTGAATTATCTCACTTAATGTTTATCATTTTCCATTTGTTTTTCTTCTCAGGCATTCAAGTACTTTTGCCTGGAAATTCAATTTAGGTCTTTTGTGATTTCTTATCTCACACTTACATGTTTATGTTGATCTAATTTTGCATGATTTTTTCTCAATTTTATATTCCAATTGAGGACTTTTAATACAGGGTAGACATTATGTCTTCTATGCATTTTTAAATTTCAAAGACTGCATTTTTTTGGAAGAAATTTAATTGGTCCAATTTCTTATCCCCATGAACTTGTTTCATTTGATCTTTTTTTTATTTGATCCTATACAGTACTTACATTGTTGCTTTGTGCAAGGGCAACTATCCTCTTGGAATGTCATACTTTGCCAGCTTTGTAGTAACAGTGATAAGTTAGACATACATTTCACTGTGACAGGTGATAATTGTTGGCTGTTTCTGTATTATAATTCCTCCCAAGGCCCAGAGTTCAGTAGTCACAGGCTACTTACTGAGAGGTGACACAGCCATATCCCAGTCCCAAACATTGAGACTCTATCTGGTCACAGACCTAACACAGAGGCCTCTACTTCTCTTTATCCTTCTAAAGCAAAATCATTATCAACTTTCCTGTTTCCAAAGCACAGTAGGTCTGATACTTGCTCTGACTCACCACTTTATATCTTCCTTCCTTATCTAATCTGAAAAGATAGTATTTCAGAGTCTGGCTCTTTGAAAAAACTATACAGCCTACAATCGCCACATTTGATTCATGAGTTATACCAAAGCATATATCAGTTCTATAAAATTTTCATCTAAATCCTTGCCATAATGAAACCAGTATATCATTTAATAATCCTATTAACAACAGGTTTATTCATTATAAAAGAATAAAAGAAAACAGCAGGAAAAAAACCTGAGAGAAATTAATAAGAGTTGACTGGAGCTTTTTTAAGATGATTCATTTTGTAAACTGGGAGATAAACAATAATATTTCCTAACTAAAATGACATAACTTCGAAGAATCATGTTTTTCAGAAAGCAAATAATAGAGAAAGTCAGCTGTTTATAATGTGAAAACCAGAAATACTAAATTATCCTAGCTATATATAGACATCTACTTCCAAAGTATTAGTTATAAAAGTACTTTTTTAAAATTCCAACTTATAGAGTATGTATTCAATTAACCATTGCCTTGAAGGCTTGCATCTCTTACAGTAGAGGTCAAGGAAGGGTTAATTGGAGGTTTCAAAGAGAAATTTTGGGAAAAATTGAAGTATGATGTTCAAGTCTGATTTGTTATGGATACCATGTAATTTGCCTGAAGCTATGTATTGCACCAATGACTTCCTATAGTTTTATATTGACTGGAAATATGGGACACTAGAAGATATATTAGTAAAATTACATCACTAAATGTATGTTCTCAACTTGGTAGACCTGATTAACCATGGATTAAAAGTGGAAATATATATGGTATTAAGAAAAATGGCGTATTTATTATTTAACCTTATCAACATGATAATCTCAACCCCAAGCACAAAGTTAACTATATTTTGATATGTAGCTCAGCTGCAGGCTACTATTTAAAAGATAACTTATGGGTGCCCTAAGACCACTGGTATCGTGAATAATTTATTACCACCAACTTAATGTATTCCATCAAATTCCACTATAAAAATCACCTTTTCTAAAGAGGCAGTGACATCAGCTTTCTTCTTATCAGTCCTTTCTAAGTCTCTCAGGAATACACACACACACACACACACACACACACACACACACACACACACACGCATTCAAAAATTGAATTAGTTTGTTAAGTTTGTATACTTAGGTCAAAATGGAATAGGATGAGAAACATTGTGACTCCATGTTCCTTTATTCCTTGGCATACATTACTTTTCTATTGAAAAGAGTAGGAAAAATGTGGGCAAAGAGTTCCTTTTTTATCCTATTTGCTGATATGATTATCTTTATAGAATAATCTACCCAGGTGTGTGGAGACTTATGCTCTAGAAGTATTTCCTTTAGATATAGACAAGAAAACCACATATCAAACTATCAAATATATGTGCACATAGGCATTTAAATGTGTTTTAAAAATCACATGGAAGGCTAGGAGTGTAGCTCATTGCTCAAGCACATGTTTAAGGCCCTTAGTTCCATCTCCAACAATAAAATATTTTAATATCCCATGGACATTTTTGGCACAGGTTTTCCAGTATTTTATGATGTTTCAGTGTAACTTGTAGACTTCCAGGACCAAGAAAATACCTTTTATAATTGCTTGCCCTTTGCCCTCAAACAAAGTTGTACAATGTTCAAATGTTTTGGTCTTTTATGTCTTATGATTTCACATTCTTGGCAACAGACTTTTATTTGGCATTCTAGGAGAGACTGAGCAAGTATAAAACTTAGGTAAGGTAAACTTTTTATCTGAAATAATGAAATAAATGTCCTAATTTTCTTAAAATAGTCAAAAAGTTATTTTCTTGTTCATATTTGTGTCCCAATTTATGATACCAAGAGCATCCAGAAATTATTCAAGTATTTTGCTCAGTTGAGTTTGTCAGTTGAGAAAAATTTTATCATTATTAGGTATCAAATTTATTTCTTATATTTTAATATACTATACATTTGATTACACAGACATTTTGGTATTTTTCTATATCATCTTAATTCAGTCACTTTGACATATGATCTCTTATTACTGACTGACTATAATGTACTTTATTCATCTAATCACCTATTTTGGGAGAAGGACCTGGCAACCCACTCCCAAAAAACAATCAGCCATTGAAAACTATATGAACAGCAGAGAAGCACTAACAATACTGTTTTGCCTGTTGTACATAGGGTTGCTATAAGTCAGACACCAACTTGACAGCACGTAACAACAAGAACATCACGTGTTTTAGGTTCTTTCATGTTTTTGTTTTGCACAGAGTGCTACTACATTGTACTGGTACATGTCTTTCTCACCTACATGTGAAAAGATTTCTCCTAAATACTTCTCTATGCTTGGGATTGCTGAAACCACTTACCAAAATTGCAATACCATTTTTTGATCATGGAAAATACAGGACTATTAAATGTTAGAACTATGAATAAATACCTTTATCTTTATAAACTATGCAATATGTTCAATTAAATTTTAATTTATTTAATTTTCTTTTTAAGTGTTATACTATCCTAGAATGTGGCAAACTTCAATGGAGAGTAGTCACACATAGCAAGGAAACAATGGGTTTTGGTATTAGGGGAGAGATTGCATTTATCGTAGATAATTCAGAGTAGATAATCTATCTCATACTTTAATAAGGAAAGGGAGAGTCCAGAGGAGTAATCTATGAGGAATCTGGGAGAAGAGGGAGTAAGGCTCTATGGCATAGTTGTGCTATGCATACTTGAGGAACAGCAAGCAACAGGGAAGACCATATGTCTGCAGCAATATGAATGCAGGAAAAATAATAAAGTCAACTCCAGCAGCTAACAAGGGAGAAAGTTGGGCAGTTCATGCAGGAGCCATGGTTAGGGCTTTGGCTTTTACTCTGTGTGAAAGTAGGAGCTCTCAGTGGACATTTATCAAAACGATGGTATGATCTATCCTGTTGTTGTTGTTGTTGTTAGGTGCCATCGAGTCGGTATCCGACTCATAGAGACCCTCTGTACAACAGGGGAAACACCATTGTCAGTGCTTCTCTGCTGTTCATCAGGTTTTCAATGGCAGATTGACTTTGGGAGGGGGTTGCCAGGTCCTTCTCCCAAGCCTACAGCTTCTGGTGTTCCCAGGCGGTCTCCCATCCAGGTACTAACCAGGCCTGACCCTGCTTAGCTTCCGAGATCTGACGGGATTGGATGCCACAGGGCTACAGCTGCAGGCAATGATCTATCTTACCTTTCTTAAAGGATCACTTTGATATCACAGATAAGGGGAAAGTACAAGTGGTCCCCTGTTCTGTCCATTCTTCATTAGTGGTTTCATCTAAGCTCAGATAGAAAATATTCAGGGTCAACAAAACATTGTCATATTGCTGATAATATGTGCTATGCAGATAGGCCTATGATTGTGGCATTTGTACCCATCATATATAGACTTAGTCATTATTTCCTAAACAATAAGATCATAACAACTATTATAAAATATTTATATTGAATTGGGTATTTTAATTAATCTAAAAATTATTCAAAGTATAATGGGTATGTGTGTAGGTTATACACAAGTACTATGCCATTTACATAGGAGATGCAAGCATCTATAGATTTTGGAATCTGCAGGGGGTTGTGGAATGTCCCCTTCACAGATACTGAGCAAGGTCCCTATGCTATACAAAGCAGAGGAAGAGGAGGGAAATGATAGTTCCTGCTGGGTATGTGAAGCCTATCCAATCCTGAGGGATGCTGCAAATATATCAGATATGACAGAAGTCAACACAAAGCCTCAGAGTAGATATCCCTAGGATCCAAGTGATATGTATAAGAACTAAGTTGGTTGGGTATACTGAAAGAGAGCTATTAAGAATATAGCAGGGAAACAATCTGCTTATCTTCTCTTGAACTGCCTGCAGCAGTATGAATATATTAGAATAATCTGACCAGAAACCCACTGTCAAGGAGCTATGAAACCTAATTCTTAGGGTTCCTTTCAGTGTTTGGCTCCAGCCTGGCAAAAGTCTCGGTGCCTTGCCTCATCACCACTGTTGCTGGGGACCCTTGGGTTTAGGGTAAGAGCTGGTCAGTGATGTCAAGAGAAAGACCTCGGGAGCCTTCTTATTATAAAAATAGGAACAAGGATTTTATTGACCTGCTCCTGCAAAGGAGAGCAAAGATAAGTAAAAATATGTTGTTGATGCCAATGGTCCATGCTGGTCTTGACTCTTGCAGCTCACCTTCTCTCTCACCTTGTTCCCAAGAAGGGGAGAAAATGGAGAGTTCTTCAAGGCTTGAATGAGTCCTTTACCTCTTTGGGGACCTTGGTCTTGATAGCAGTCTTGCTTGAGGATCTTGTTGATTGAAGGTCTATAGTGATGAGGATATGAGTCTCAGGAGTAGGTGCATTGGTTGAGGTTGATGTTGTCAGGATCTAAGGAAACAGGAGGAAGAGAGAGTAGAGGACCCTTAGGGTGGTCAGTGACCTGCTTATATGTACTTCAGGAGGGTGGTAGGCTGGGGGGTGGCCAATCAGGGCAGGGCTCGTGCCAGAAGTAACTGTCACAATGAAAATGCAAATATAGGCTTGGAAATGTGCACTTTTGGTAGGTGGATAAGACGTGGGCCAAGCAGGTCATGGTGTCCCCTACTTGACAAATTGGGGGGCTTTGGGTGACCAATCAAAGTGGAGGTGGTCACTCCAGAGCTGGACTGGTCAGGGGCCATGTTTGGTTACTCAATGGGAGGGGCAGGAGTGAAGGACCAGGATGTAGGACAAGGGTCACTTGCCCTAGAGGATAGATGCTAGTCCCCCAGGTGGGCCAGATGGGCCCCTGTTGTTACCTGAATTCTCTCTAACATTCCCAACAGGTTCTAAGCCCATAAATGACAAAAGCAACCAAAGGAGAATGACAATGGAGCTGTGGCCAAATTGCCAATACCACACTCAGAATTTCCAACTTAATAGTTTCTGTGGCTAGAACCTCCACAAGGAATCTCTTGATGTCTGTTCTCAACCTTCTTAAAGTTAAAAGTTGATGCATATCAGATACAGTTCAGTATGACGTCTGTTTGACAGGGAGAAACATAAAGCAACATTCAAAGAGCCTGGTTTGAACAGGAAAATTTAAGGAGTAAGTACAGAAAGTCAGCTAAAAATATCTGCAAAAAAGGTAACATCATTATAAAATTGCTCTTACCTTCCTTGATTATTCTGAAAACTCCATACTCTATTATCTGTTCCCATAATGTATTGAATCTTAATTTAGTCAAAGCTACTCTTTGCTATGAGTGGTGAACTGAGCTAACCCCAGAGTTGAGGTATGTATTGATAAAAAATAACTCAAAATAAAAGACATACATTCTATGTAATTTATTTCCAATAAATATATTTATTGTATCTTCATTCCAACAGATTTGTTGTAAGCCTATTTCTCTTTTGAGCTCCAGGTAAATTTCTATAGCTGACTATGAAATATTTCTTTGGATAAATTTTATTTCAGAATTAGTATCCACGTAGAAAAGTTAGCTAATTTTGTCTTGTGGACCAAATACATCCTATCCTACCTCTTGGTAAAATATTGTTATTAGAACACTCTCACACATGCTAATTCACTCATTGTCTCATCTGTTTTCCAGTTAGGAGGCTAACTGAATAGCTGCAATACAAAACTTAGTATCTACATTCAACAATAACTTAAACTATTTACTATGTGACTATTTAGAAGCTAAGTTTGCTGACTACTACTGTCTATAATAACTTACTTGGTATTTTATACTGGCTAGGCATTGCCTAACACACATAGATTTAGAATCAGGTTTCAGTCACCTTTGCATATTCTTCTCTTTTATTAGCAGTATCCACCTTGCTTCAAATTTAACCATTTTTCTATTTGATTAAATTAAATCTCTAATGATTTTTCTCCTTTCTAATTGTCTCTACCCTATCTCATGTATTTATTCTTTAATGTGTGAAATAATGTGACAGATGAATTTTGGCCCTATTTCCTATAATTCTAGCATTTCAGCTCAAACCAAATATTCAAACCAGGTATATATGTATTTTATATCGCTTTTTGCTCTAAGGTATCTAAATTTCCCCAATTGCTCAATAAAGATAAATATCTCTCTTTTTCTCTCTCTCCTCCCCTCCTTTCCAAAATTTTGTTATAATTTCAAACAGCATTTCCCAATAGTCACATAAAGAAATGCTATTCATCACAAAGGAATTCAAGAAAGTCACACCACCATAGTGTCTAAGTGCTATGTACCCAAGGAAATGGTAATTCCAAAAATATATTATTTTTTCTGGAAATTACAGCAATTGTTTCAGACACCATTACCTGAGGTAAAGAAAGGTTAAAAATTATATTTGTAAAAGAAACTAAGACCCTATTCTTCATCATCAGTATTTCCTTTATGAAATGATTTCACTAAAATCCCAGCTTAGTGGTAAAATTGTCTTTCATGCCTACAAGGTGGGTATTTAGGGTTAAAATAGTATTACTATCTGACAATTGACTGAAGATGTCCTTGGTCATGTGCAGAGAGAATATTGAACTAGGAAAAATCAGGTTTAATCTTTTAGTCATCTGAATTTATTATTGTAACATAAAAGAATCTCTCTCCTGCTTCTGAATCTAGATGACATATTTCTCCAAGGTCCGGCAAAAATAGTTTTTCCTAGTTTCAGGTACCTTTCCTAATGTTTTTCTTTCTTTCTTCTTTTTCTTTTGCAGAGGTCATTAGAAAAGTTTTTGTCCTCAGAAGGCAAGCTAAGTCCATATATTTTTGGTTGAAGTTACAAGTACTTCCCAGCTTCAGCTTTAGGTAATTATTTCTTCAGTGGTATGAGACATTGCTCTTATAATAAATTTAATCTATATAATAGAAAAATCATAAACAAGTGTAATAGAGTGAATTACTTTCTGCCAAAGGTTGTTCAGATATCGCTGAGTGTTAAAGTTAGTTCTTTGAAGAGTTACTGTCATTCTCAAGATTCTATTTGATACAAGTAATTATAATACACCAATTACAAAAATCAGTTAAAGGAGCTGAAAAGTATGACTCTTGGTTCTTTATATAATATCATACAAAATGAAAAACATACATGCATAAATTCATAGGCAGCACTGTAAAGCATTAGAAAATCAGATAGAATATTCCTATTTATTAAAAGTTCATGAAGATAATATCCATAGAATATATTAGGAAAGGTTAAAAATTAATATCATTCCAATAAATATTTGTTTTGTGATATCAGTTGCTTAAGTTACTCTCTTTCTCCTACTCTTTCTTTCTCTACCTTTTTCTTTGTTTCTTATCTATTCTACTTATCTGTCTACCTATCTGTCTATGTCTTCTTTATCATGCTCATATATAGAATATAGAGGTTAGGAAACATGTAGAGAGTTAAAGAACCTCAGAAGCAACAGAGAAGTAAGCAAACCTTTAAAATTCCAACAAAGACCACTGATCATTAAGGTATTGTCCATATTCAAAAGTAAGGAACACAAGTATATATTTAAAAGCCATGCTAATATAAAGAAATCATTGTTAGGTGCTACCAAGTCAGTGTCCAACTGATAGCAACCCTATCCACAACAGGAGAGAAACACTACTGTTGTGCTTCTCTGTTATTCATAGGGTTTTCAATGGCTAATTGTGATTTGGAAGTAGGTTGCCGGGTCCTTCTCCCAAGCCTGTAGCACCTTGTCCCAGGCGGTCCCACATGGTCTCCCATCCAAATATTAACCAGGCTCACCCCTGCTTAACTTCCGAGATCTGATGGAATTGGACGCCACAGTGGTATGGCTGCAGGCTAAAGAAATCATAAGTTCTCATAAAATCCAGAAGTTCTTTCCAGACAGGGATGATAAATTGGCAATTACTGTGACTCACCAACAAAAAAGGATTTAAATGTCATGCAAACTCTCTGACTCTTCCTTTCTCTATATTCTTTTTTTTTTACTTTTCAAAATTACATGCATAATTACCAATTTGATGAACATATGAATAAATTCTAGATCTCAGTTATTCTCCTCAGTCTTTTAAATTCACCTAAATTTTAATATCACTAAATCTACTGATTAGGTATTATGAGGGAAAAAAGGCTTCTTCTAGAGAAGAAGATATTTCCTGGCACATGAGGACTAATTGTATTTAGAAAAAATCCATACTGTGAACTTCAAACTAGATACCCCTCTCTAATTGGGCTTTGGCAAACAGTGAAGCTGTGGACAATAAAATGTCATCACCCACTGTAATGATGCCAGAAGAAGGGACACAAAGAGGCCACATTAGATTTCCTCTGGTAGCTTCAGTGGAATTGTGGACATACTTGACAGTATCAAATAGCCAGCAATTCCAGTGATAGTAGAAGCATTTTAACCATACCATTGCTAAACCAACTAATCTCTGCTTCCTCTGATTTCAGTGAGACTTCCCAATCGCTTCCCCTGGTTTCTAAGATTCTTTAAGTCATTTCATACATTTCTAAATTCATTTTCTACTGTCATGGTGATAGTAATTTTATATTGACTAATATTACTCAATAAAGCTTACTAGTGCCAGAGGTGATGAATGTTTTCTAGATTATAATAACTATTACTTGCTTTGATAGTTTGATAGCTTGATAGCTTTAGAAAAAGTTTGGTGATATTATTGTTGCTGTTGTTGGGTATCTTCAAGTTGGGCCTGCATCATAGCAACCCAGTGTATAACAGAACAAAACACTCCCTGTCTCTGTCTCAGGCACATGATCATTTTATGTATAAGCCCATTGTTGCAAACATTGTGTCAATCCATCTAGTGGAGTGTCTACCATTTTTTCCTTGACTTATCACTCTCCCAAACATGATGTTCCTCTTTAGGGATTGGTTCCTCCTGACAACATGCCCCAAATACATAAGACGGAGTCTAGCTATCCTTGCTTCCAAGAAACACTCTGGTTGCATTTCTTCTAAGACAGATCTGTTGGTTCTTTTGCCAGTCCATGGTAAATTTAATATGCACCTCCAGCACCATAATTTAAATGCATCAATTCTTCTCCTGTCTCCTTTATTCAACATCCAGCTATCACAACCATAGGGTATAATTGAAAATACCATGGGATGAATCAAGTGCACCATTTTCTTCACTGTGAGATTGCCACTTTTCAACATTTTTAAGGGATCTTTGCAGTAATTTTTCCCAATGTAATGTGTCCTTGGATTTCTTGAATGTTCCTTCTGTGGATTTTTTTTGGGGGGTACTGGGGGTTGAACCTAGGGCCTTGCACTTGCATGCTTTGCAGGTGCTGGACCTCTGAGCAGCACCCTCAGCCCATTTTTGCTTTTTGAGATAGGGTCTCCCTAAGTTATAAAGACTCCTTCTGGTCTCGAACTTGCGATCTTCCTGCCTCCACCTCCAGAACTTTGGGGATTATAGGTGTGTGCCACCACGCCTGGCTCACCTTCTGTGGATGTTGATTGTAGAACAAAGTAAAGCAAAATCTTGGACCTCAGTCTTTTCTCCATTTACCATGAAGTTGCTTACTGATCCAGTTGTAAGGATTCTTGTTTTTCTGATGTTAAGGCACAACCCACACTGAAAAGGTTGTGTTCTTTGATCTTCATCAGTAAATGGTTCAAATCTTCAGTTTCAGCAAGCAAAGTTGTTTCATCTGCATAACACATGTTGTTAATGAGTCTTACTCCAATCCTTATACCATATTCTTATTCATAAAGCCAAGCTTCTCAAATTATTTGCTCAGCACAGAAATTAAAGAGGTACAGTGAAAGGATACAGCCCTGACACACACCTTTCTTGACTTTAAGCCCTGCAGTGTTCTAATAACTCCCTCATGGTCCCTGTAAAGATTCCTCATGAGTACAATTAAGTACTCTGGTATTCTCATTCTTTGCAATGTTATCCATAATTCTTGTCATCCACAGAGTCAAGTACCTTTGCATTGTCAATAAAATATAGACATCTTTCTAGTATTCTCTGCTTTCAACTAATATTCATCTGACATCAGCAAGGATGCCCCTGTTTCCATGCCCTTTTCTGAATCCAGCTTGATTTTCCAGCAGTTCCCTGTTAATGTGTTACTACAGCTGCTTTTGAATAATCTTTAACAAAATGTTACTTGCATGAGATTTTACTTGTAAGAAATTTGGTGATTTTTTATGATAATTATATAATTTTTTCTCCAAGGAATGGACCTAGATTTGCAATAGTAGGTCATAGGTAAAATGGACTTTTTTAGTTGATATTTTTTACTAAGTTGATATCTCATGGTCAACAGAGTACTCTTGCTAATTGTTTAATAATAACAAATAAATGTACATTTAGAAATGTTTATTCCAATTTTGTGCATTGTAAATAAGAGAAAATTATCTCTACATTTTTAGATAAGTTCATTTTTTGGAAGAAAAAAACTAAAAACTAATTTTATAAGAAAAATAGTATCTCCATATTCTTCCTATTCTTTGACTTTTAAACTCTTTAAGTGGAACCAAGTATCCACAAGCACTAGGGAGACCTGACCTTTCAGTGACAAGTATAGAATAAGTGGATAAACCTCAGGGGGCATATTTGAAAGGAAATATCCTGAAGATAATTAAGTACATTTTTCAAACTATAGGAAAATGCCTGTGTGGGGCATATTTTTAGTTAAAACTCATTTTTTAACCTGAAAATGCAGGAGGAAGATTATTTTTGCAAGTTTTCAATAGAAATTACCTTGAGAATCCTTCTTTTTGAAGTATTTCCCTGAGTTGCATAGAAAATTTGCAATAACAAAGTGATTATTACCACTATATTCATTTTTCATATTTAGCATACTCTGTAAGTGAATCTATACCTAACTAAGTACAGTTCCCCGTTAGCTAAACTTATACTTTCACTTTGCTTAAACCAGAATGGAGAATTTAAATTTATGGAATGAGGAGGTCTGTATAGATAAAAAGAAAGGTTGAAAACTAGGGCATCCTGAATTTCTTAGTTCAAATCCCATCTGGTCTCTTCTTTTGCCATGGTACAAAAGTGGCCTTCATATCACCAAATATAAAACTGATGCAAATGTACATACAGTCTCATTTTACAAATGAATGCTAAACTAAAGCTCTTGAGTATAGGAGTTATAGAGATGCCCTTATGACCATAGTTTTCATAGAAGGAGACAGCACAAAAAGTGAATTGGAACAGAATTGTATGTGATATACTTTGTTCATCCTATGCAAAATTACTTGTGACCTTCAGTGTCAAGATGTTCTTTGCAGGATGTTCTAAGTAGAGATGTAAATATGTGCTATATCTTTTTAATCTTTATTTTTATTGCCATTATACATAGTAACATTGTGAATTCACCAGGGATTTTGCCAGGTTTAAAACATGCCCTTGAAAAATTTTAGTAAAGAATGAACATATTCAAGCCCAAGATACTCAGATGTTTTATCAAAATATTCATTGAATAGAAGTAGTTTATAGTATGACCTATGATTCAAAAATGCAGTGAATGAAGGTAACAGAGAAACATTCAAATGAAGACATATCCATCTAGCATGAAATCTTCAGAATGGTGTAATATAAGTAAAATACTGAAATTATATGCTTGTTTCAAACAGAAAAGTATTTTGAGCTCTTATTTGACAAAAGTCCTTATATTTCTTTCAATTTTTGTTAACTTATTCAAATTAAATTTAGCTTGTATTATGTGCAATGTGTTATGATGCATTACAAAGTTGAATTAAAAATGAATACAAATTCAAGGTGAAGTTATCTTTGAGATAGATAATAATCTGACATAATGTAAGCTGAATGGCAATTCTATGTGTTATAATTCCCTTTAAAGTTGAGATAGCCACTCAGCGCTAAAGTTGAGATTGTCACTTTTAATCAGTATATAATTATTG